>JAXGGA010012413.1:0-38836 GCA_038373865.1 Uloborus plumipes
TCCTTTGCATCAATAATCAATTCCCGTGGGAAAAACAGCAATAAAGGCATCAACGGATGGATGCCTTTAGTTGATAATCCAACTCCGATGGCTGGGCTGTCTTTAAAATTATTTACCGGTGAGGGATTTATAATTTAAGTTTTGGGTTTAGGGGAAGTACATAAATGATAGATGTCTTTTGAAAGATAATTGCTCGTTAAAATTTCGTTCTTGAAGAATGTTAGTGGCTGTAAAGAGGAAATTGATATTACAGTGAACTCCCGATTATCAGCGGAATAGGGGGCTCGGTAACTGTGGATAAGCGAAAATCTCGGATAGTCGGAAAAATATGTAAAAAACGATTCTAGTGTATATGGCACAAAAAAAAATCAACAACACTAACACACACATTTAAATTAAATTTAAAGATGATAACATAGAATGTAAAAAATATCTTTAATTGCAAAAAATTAGCAATAACACACTCAACATCACCGTGTGAAAAATGAAAACAGAAGTGTGAAAAACCGACAGATAATCTGAACCGACCGCGGGTAATCGGGAAAGAGTTTAGCGTATTTTTCTCCTTTAAATGCATGAATTTGCGAATAGCTCTTTTTTTTTAAGACTTGCCTTTTTTGGGTAAAAATAATGCTCAAATGATATCTGTTTTGTTTTTTGAGTAATGAAAACCTTTTTACATCCACACCCACGACTACACCCCTTCACTACTTCGTTAGTTCGAGCACGCTTAAAGCCAATTGCTGCTAAAACGAATTACATGTTCAATCCTTGACCTCCTGTCTGTTTATTTCATTTTGCTGCTTATTTCCTTTCGCTGCTTATTTCCTTTCGCTGCTTATTTCCTTTCGAACTATGGTTGAGACGAATATGTTTTTAAGGTATCTTGAAGCTCGCTCTAACGAGGTTTAAATTTACCAATTTTGATATAACTAGTATTTTTGATATTGAGAGTTGTTGTTCTTGGAGTACTGGTGAAATGTGTGTGCGAAGGAGACTTAGTGATAAGTGAAGGGTGTTCACTCAACAAGTACAATGGAACCTCCCCCCCCCCCTCTTCAAGTTCCAAGAAAACGCCTCAAGAGCGAGAGATCCCCGAAAACAGAAGCAATACCCCTCAAACAACCCATCTAAAAAACTTTCATGGCACAGTTTGCATCATACACACCCCACCCCCTAGTTGTGCAACCCTGTCTAGCAAAATAATACTTTTCCTGTTTTGAATTGTATTTTCTTGATAACAGATTCTTAAAAACCTGTTTTTCCTGCATCTCTTCTTAAAAACCCATTAACTCCTTGCGTAATTCATGTTATGGCTCGAATATATTTTCATTAGCCTCATTGGAGACAGTAGAGACGAATAATAAATATAAGTCTCCTAAAGTAAACATATCCTTCTTACTTTGATGCAAAATACCTTCGCCAACATTTCTCGCTTCTTTTTTGACATGATACAAATGAAACTGGGAATTACGATTCGAGAAAGAAGTTCTCCAGACCTCTTCCTTATTTTAGCAGAGTTCCAATGGTGTGGATTCGCTTGGGTAGACACACGAGTATTAAAGCGAATCTCGAAAATTAGATTCTAAAGTATTTCTGTGGTGCAATTTATTTTAAACTTTCTTTTGGAAGCGTTGAAATAGATAAACAGAGCGCGGAGTTTAATCATTTCGTGTGGTAATATTTCTTATTCTGACCTTTTTCGAAATGTAGGTTCACGGATGAAAAATTTTGATAAATGCACTAGTGTCCAAATAGTTAAATTTATCCGCCTTCTGTAAAAATAGGAAAAGAGGCATAATTATTTTAAGTTTTTTTTTGTGCAATTCTATTTAAATTATTCGTATCGGTAACATTGTTAGTGAAAATATCTTTATCATATTTTCCCATGTTTATTTTTGTCACTCAACTATTATTATACAATCACTCTCTTTATACTGTCATTCTTTAATTATAACTGAAAATCAAAATACAACTAAGGGTCATTCCATGGTGACTGACGTAACATGCATAGCTGATTTTGTAATTATTTTTACTTGTAACTTAAAGGATAAAGAATATTTTTTAGTTATGCTGGTGGATTCACAATGTATATCACATGGTATCTATGTATCATTTCTGCTAAGAATTTAAAACAAAATTACTGACAGTAGATATTTCTTCAACCAAAATAGCAGCGTGATTAACGTAACATTTTTGCAATGCTGAAAATGAATGCTCATGTTGTGAGGCAAAAATTTCTCAAAGTTAAGCAAATGTTAAAAATTGAATGATATATTTGAAAAATGTGTAAAATTGACTTAAAGAAACATTTATTAAATATTAATTTTTTTTTAGTCTTAAGTGTCACTTTTACTCAAGATGGAGTGTGACTAACGTTACGTGACTAACGTAACCATCGAATAACAAGCAGTAAACACACTACAAACTATTTATTATAGCTAATCTCAGTGATAATTACAACACTTTTTACATTTTTTTAAACTTCTTATGTTGTATGATTTTTATTTATTCATTTTTTAACACTTTTTTCACTTTGGTATTTTCTTTTTCTTCGGCTGAGGTTGACATATCTATGGAATGACCCCTAAGTAATTTTTATTAGCTCTTTGACTGTTCTTACATTAAATAATCAAATTGCTATTCGATGAAATAAATAGATTGGCTGTGAGCTTTTTGGCAATAAAAACTGATATTATCATCAAAAGAAGTTACAGTGTCCAACCTACTTAATGGAATAGCCATTTTGCTGCGAAATAATGTTCTGATAAGAGGGATATTCCATTATCCAGTATCAAAATAAGGCATAACAACTGTTCGGTACATTTATGTACTATATAAAGCGGGATATTTTTTAACCGATATTCTAATAAGCGGGCTGAGTTGTATTCGTCAATAAATGAGGTCCATTTAGAATTTGAAACAGTGAAAATTACTACTACAAAACATGTGCTGGTTAATTATTGTCTATTTTGTTTGTTTTTTCGTATGAGAATGAACTAAAAATGTAATTCTATACAATTTTTTACTGCAAAGCTGCAAAAACACACTACATGATCAAACAGTGCAAAAACAACAATCTGGGATCCTAATTATTGTAAACGCTACGATTAAAACAAAGCTGTTAAAAAAATGATCTGCACTTGACACTTTGTAGATCTACAATATCTACTACTTTATTCACATTTTCGGTAACACTAAGTGCTTTTCGGTAATTTCTTTAACCGTGTAATCTTAATATATTAAGCAAATTTGGCTGCTCTTAATAAGCAGCACTGCAACATTACAGAGACAAATGCTTTTTGAAGTTTAAACTCATGGAACCTAGAAATCTAAACAATTATGGTTAGATTTTTTAAAATTAACTTTATTGACAAAAAGGCTTTAGAGTACTTTTTTTTTTCAATGTTTTGTTAATTATAAGTCTTTTCTGAAAATACTCATTATGGAAATAACTTCTTTTACGCTGCAGCATTTTGCTTCCTTAAAACGTATTTTAAGCTTGTGCCGTAATTTCATTAAAGTCGAGTAATGAACTTTGAAATATCCAATATTTTTCGATTGAATTTTGTAACACTATTTTGCTGAAAGCAAGAGAAAATTTGGCTATCATTAGACTGTCCCTTTCTTCATAGTGAGTGCAGCTAAAATACTGTAACATATGGAAATAATTTTCAGTAAACGTACTCGGCAATTTTTAGCTCCAATTTTTTCATGTCTGTAGAAGCTTTTATTTAGATACGTCATTACTTTATATTATACTAGCGATACCCTCACGCCTTTGCCCTTGGTATAAAATTAAAAGTTCGCTTGTAAAAAATTGATATAGCAGAAAAAATACTCTATTTTAGTTATAATTCTACTATAATTCCTTTAAAGTATGATATAAAAATTCGGTATGGACCCTACACTACTTCCTTTTACGTGTAAATTTCTTAGTAGATGCCTGAAGTGCTAAAATAGTGCTTGGAGTGAGCAAGATCACAATTCAAACATTTACATCCCTAGTTTGCCACTAAACAATGCAAAAAAAAAATGTTTTACAATGATTAATTTCCTAAATATCACCAATTTTAACATCATTCAGTGAATTTTTCGCAAAATATCGCCAATAGCGCCAAATTGAACCCAAATCAAAAAAAAAAAAAATTGCCAAATTTGTCGCCAACTTGGCGTTATAATGCCAAATTGGCGTCAAACACTTGGCGACCAAAAGCTTGGCGATATATCGCCAAGTGGTCGTGCCAATTCATATCGCTTTTGTCTGCATTAAAAACACTGATTTACACCATAAAAGGGTTTCCCCCCCCCCCCTTGGGAACATTCGAATGCAACCCCAAAAGAGAGGTGCAGAAAAATAGGCCAAAAGAGAAAATAAGAACAATTTTGTTGCTCACAGAAACCAACAGAAATCTTACCAAAGTTTAAAAGAAAAAGAAAGTTTTCTTTCCTAGCTTAAAAAACAAAATAAAACATTTTCCGACATGACACACTTTAGAAAGAACGTTGCAATATCACAATACGATAAAAGTAAATATACTGAAATAGAATTAAATGCCAAATTGCAAAAAAGTCGCCAAAAAATTAACTTTCAATATTGTCTTTTATTATTTAAATTAAATGCAATTACTGCTGCAAATTACAGTCCAACAATAGATAATCACATTGCAAAAATATATTTGGAACACTTTTTTCTTTTAAACTCAACTGATCCTAAAAATTTTAAGTATTAGTCATAGAAATTTCGTGCATTATTCTTCATAATGATAATAAAAACAATAAACATCGACTGACATCAACCAGTAAACAATAAATTAAAAGCTAAATTCGTTCACTCAAGCCATTTGCTACAATTTATATTGAAATAAATTAACAATGAAGTAAAATATGTTTTGCTGAAGATAAATTTAGAATGGTTTACTATCCTGTTGTCTCTTTTTTGACCTCATTTGGCTAAAGAATTATTCCCTCTTCTATACAACTTGTCAGATGCCATCTTATCACGTTTTAATATATTTCATTTGACTTATTTTAATAAGGCTTGGAGTTTGGATTGCTACAAAAACAAATACATTTTTAAAATTATTAAGGGAAAAAGAACGAAACAAATAAACGAAATAAAAACGTAACCATGGTAACAACATGAAAAATTGATTTCCGTTGATAAAATATTTCATTTCATCTTTACTTTCAAACAAATTTTATTCTCGAGCTTAACCACTTAAGAATCGTTTGACTTGCTTTACTGAAGGTAAGCCTTGAATTACCGGGATTCTAAAAGCAATAAGTACAGCTCTTCTAATGCTCGTAGAAACTTCAAACTGACATCATTTTTAGCAGAAAATTTTAAGCTTTCGAATGACATAAGACTTGAAAATGTGGATGAAATATTTCTTCCCTATTTTATCAAATTTTTGCTAAGAATTAGAATAGAAAAAGAATATAATCGAATTTTCGAAAAATCACTTCGTAGCTCATAACCACATGCTACAAACTAATTTTGTGCCAAATTTCATGAAAATCGACCGAACGGTTTTGGCGCTACGCGCGTAACAGACAGACAGAAGGACAGAAGGAAAGAAAGACAGACCCACCTTCAGCTTTATTATTAGTAGAGAAAAAAAATGTATTTGAATTAAAATCAAGTTGTGCTTTAATTTACCGATTTTGTGATCACTATAGCTTACAATTTAAAGTTTTTGAACGAGCCCACAGCCTGCTGCTAGCGATTTTTTAATTTATGTTGCATTTCTTGAATAGAATCAATACGTAGTACAAGCAAGTGTTAGTTACTATTAATATTTTCATAAATTATTTCAAACAATGAAGGTGGCATCGGATCTTTACATTCATGAACATAACATTTATATGCTATATTTTGTAATAGTTGTTTTTGGTTTTATGTTATACAGGCCCGTCATTTAGGGGGGGGGCAGGGGTTTGCCCCCCTGACTGTGAGAAACCAATGTATTGGCATATTAGTGGGCGTGGTTTTTGCCACTTTTTGGTAAATTTTACATTGTGTATGCACCCTTTGCCCCCCCCCCCCCCTGAAAATTTCGAAATGACGTTCTTGATGTTATATTTCATTCTGTAATCCTGATGACTTTGGATAATAAACCATATGCTCTCTTTAAATGACGAAAGAGCGAAAAAATATTGTACATTTATTTGAAATTATCAAACAACTACTCTGTTTGAAAATATTTTCAGGCAAGCAAACTAACTACGTATAAATAAAATTAATTATAAAAAGCAAGGTATTTTTAATTATTAGCTAGATTTCTTTACAAGGAAAATTTTCGTAACTATTTCTTGTAACTCTGAAAATGTTTCTTCCAATTTTGTGTATATATGATTGCAAAAACTTCTTAACTTCACTTTCAGTTCCAAACGACTTTTTTTTTTTCTCGCAGCTATATTTTAGATCTCATTCCTAACTGCATTTTACAGCATAGTTAAATTGTTTTTGCAATATTTAACTGCTTTCGTCCCTTTGCTGCAAGCGAGAAAGAGAGATAGAGTAGGAAAGTCTACGATCCCTTTTCAAAATTTCTCTTGAGCTTCTTCTAAAACTGCAGCCGTAGTATTTTGTAGAAAGAGAGAAAAAGAAAATTTGTCTAGCATTTCCAGTTCCGTTTTTCATACCTCAGTAGTTTAACTTTCTAAGTATATATGAATTCCTTCACTGAAATAGATTCAGAAATATTTAACTTAAAATAAGTTTGCTTTAGGTCTTAATGGACTATATTTTACTTTAGAATTTTAGTTTCGCAGACGATGGCATTGAATGGATGAACAATTTGAGAAGACCTTGTCTGTGATGAGAATCTTCAGTGACAGTTATTTTTCGCTGTAAGACGAATTTTATTTTTTTTATCATTAACCCGTTAATGCCTAGCGTCCCTTTTTAGGGACGGTCCAAAAAAAAGGGGTCTAACTTTTTCAAAAATGAACATTTCAACCAAATAATACTGTTCAATTAGTACCTGGGTATCGTTTCAATTCGTTATTAACAGATTGCAGCACATAACCATTGTAAAGTGTGTTCTGTAGCAGTTTTAATGTGATCTTTATCAAAAATGACATCGTTCGCAATCTCAAGAAAAAAAGCTAAGTTTTCAAAGTTATTCACAGCTTCCCAGTTTATGTTAATTGCTGATTTTATTTCTTCTTATAAAATGTCTTTTTCAATATTATATCGTAGACAGAAAAAAATTTTAGTAAAAAGAGTATGTACCCTCTAGGGTCGGTCTATCGTAACTTTTAAAGGACGATTTTTCTTTCCTAAATAAAAAAAAAATATATTTTTTACATGATTTTTTAATTATTTTTCCTGTCCATTAAACACTGTTTGTACCTAGTATACAAAATATCTTCGGAAAAAAATGGTCGAAATCCTATCGATCATTAATGGGTTAATGGTCGATGGGATTCGGAGATAAAATACATCATTCTAGTTTCGTAAAACAGAAGAGAGACATTAAAGATAATTTTGAATATTCTTTTATGGCTTACATACTAAGGAAGTAAATCAATGTACTTTATCATGGACTTTTGCTAGATTTGTTACTATTAAATCTGAACAATATGCAGTAAGTTATCTCAAATAAACCAGAGTAAAGGAAAATACACAAGCAGTATAACAACAGCCCAGTATGTCCTCTCATTGCACCTGAGATTACCTTCAAACTGGTAGCTAAAATCAGTTTACCCAATTAGTTAGCTCCTGCAAGCATTAGTACGGTTCAACTTGAAAAAGAAAGCCAGAAGCTTAAGTTTCATGCAATATGTAATCAATTATGATTTGTGACATTGCCTTTGCCCTGACTTATTGTGGGTGGTACCTAACTGCAAATTCTCTGAGCTTTTGCCATCATTTTTCGAGTCGAACCGCACTATAGCTTGCAGACGTTCCTAATTGGGTAAATTAAATTTAACTACCAATTTGAAGGTGATCTCAGCTTCAATAAGGACATCTGTAATCCAACGCGGTTATGGACTATTCCATACTAATGAGTCATAACAAAAACTAAACTGGATTCTCTGGATGTCATTACCAGGGCTGTTGGTATACTGCATTAAATATTAAAAGTTTTACACTTTTACTACACTTAAAACCTAACATAAACCAAATGTTTGTTTTTAAAACATTAAATATTGCTTTCAGTGCCATTGCTGTAGGTATTTTTTAATCATTTTCAGCATACATTTGGTACATAGCTTTCATTTTTCTGTCGAGATAAGTTTTATAAATAATTAACTTTCTTAAGGAAGTAATTGTAAGGTGTGTGTTTTTTTTCATAACACGCTTTATCATTACAGTAAGCTACAACTAATTATCATTCTGACGTATTTATAAGGGTTATTAACCGCAATCATTTACTTTCAAACCTTCACTATGTATTGTGCTAACTTACTTTATAATTGTTTTTTTCTATGAACCCAGATAGTCTGTTATATCACTACATTTCGCATCACTTGTCGAGAGGCAAATCGCCATGCTTTGGAGTGGAGGGAAGTATTCGTAACGGGCCTTACATATAACATGCATTAAAATATTACAAAAAAAAAAAAGTTTACTTAAAATTAGGGAATGTAGGAAGGGTATTAAACTCTCCAAACCTTTCTTTTACCACGCCTCTGGGTTGTATGCATATTTTATTCACATAGAATAGAATACGTATTTTAAAAATAATGATCTTAAAGCTTTGAAGTAATGAAACTTGCTTACCTAATACATACGACTGATACAGTCGAAAGCGTTGCTCTACAGAAAAAAAATACATTTTTTCCAGTTATCAATTAAATATTTATTTCAAGCAGGTTTATATCGCTTCGTTTTTTACTGCTCTCTTTCTTGAAATGAATAATTTATTATATCTTTATGCACTTTTTTTAGTTCGTCATTAAATTTACTAAACAAAAGTTTTAAAAAATGAAAAGTTTGAATTAAGTTGAAATCAATATATTGAATACAAACGCATAAATGATCTCATTCGATTTTTTGTTTTTTTGAATTATTACTGAACTGTAAAATAAAGGATCACATCTGTGTTTTCTTCCACTCTTCAGACTTCATTATTATGTCATCAGTACTGCACCCCGCAATGTCAAAAAATAATGTTTTTCTCCAACTTATATTTTCTTCCAATCATCCTTCAAGCTATCAAGAATGAATGTTCATTTATTTCTCATTACTTGCAGTAATGATGTTACAATTTTGCAATCAAATGTGGATTAGATAAACATTTTCATAAGATTTCTGATGGCAGAATTTTTTCTTGGGACATCGTAGATTGCATAAATAAACAAAAATCTAAAATAAAATTTAAATGTTAGGCTCTGTGAAAAAGGTTTAAAAAAAATTTTTCAATACATATAAGTCTACAAAAAGCAAAAATTATTGATATTTGTGCATTTAAACTATTGTTTATTGTTATAAACATCTACAGCTCTCAGAGATGCAAAGTTAGCGATTTTTCCGCCCAATGTATATATATATTTTTTAGATTGTACGATTGTATTGAAGATCACTCACTTTACGAATTTCGAATTTCTCTTATATTTCATGATAATTTTTCTTAATATTTCATGACATTTTCTGATATTGGTGTTGTTCAATTTAAATGTTAGGGAAGGGCATGGTTAAAAAATGAATGTTTTCCATAACATTATGTTTACTAAAATACAATTTTTTATTAACTAATTCCCTCAAAACAGTGCGTGTTATTATTAAAAGTCGCAAGTGAGAGCTTGTTTCAGACTAAATGGGAAATACACCAGATGTTAACCTGTTAACCGGGGAATTAGCTATTGCTCAACTCGTTTCACAATGGGGACTTTTTTTTTCGCAGCGATAAGTAATATCACACCTCAAATAATAAATCACACCTCAGTAAGTAATATCACACCTCAAATAGTAACCAAAAAGTACTTAAGTCATAAATTTATTACTAATAAAAATATACAAAACACTGAAATTCACAATAAGAATATTCAAATCAGAAAGTTATTACTAACATGTAAGATACTGAAATGCAGACTAAAATGAATCCAAATTGTGGCAGCTCGAAGTATAGATCATGCAGCGCCCGTTTTCCCGTTAATAGCGCTCAAGCTACAGATTACAAGAACATGAAAATTCATGAAGCATCGACAATATGATGGCATATATATAACCACTCTAAGATTTAATAGATAAGAACAACGTAGAACGTGATGCGTTCAATAAATTACGATTAATTTCCATGACGAAAAATTTCGTCATGCCCATTGCTGTAGGCTTTTATGTATGACGAAATATTTCGTCATACCCAGTTAACAGGTTAGGGAAGTCTAGTGACGCAAAAGTAACTTTAAAAAGGTGTTAAAATTACAAATGGAACATCCTCAAAAGAATAAACTTGAATCAAAACAAAATTAAATTAACTAAAATACTTTTGATTGAGTTGTTGAGGAAATAATAAACTTCAGAGTGCAAGAGGGACTACACTGCTCCTCTGGAAAGTTTAGCTATGACCTTGATAATGTTTCCCTCTCTTGGAGGGTCATTGCCGCGAATTTGAGTTGGAATATTTTTACAAAACGACTGCGAAAGTAACCCAACTCAACTCCGGGCCAATTACCCGAAAAAGAGGAAACATTGTCTACGTAGGAGGTCAACTTATCAGAGGAGCACTATAAATACTAACATATCGCGCCTTAGGAACAGAAATTACCAGGCGGTGAAAAAATTTGTTCTCTACGCTTCTAAGCTTTTCTAACGCGTTTCTTACTTTAAATTTCTCTTGGGACGTTTGCAAGTATTAGTAGTGACATCACTGATTAGATTTTTTTATGACTTTGTTTCAAAAAAATCTGTTTTAATGTCAAAAACGATTTATCCGTAAAATCTTGTTGCCCCTCAATTTTGGACTCATAGTTCTCGTAAATGGATTTGGTTGTGATTTGTTTTTAAACTTATTGATGCTCTGTATTCTTGTGGCATTAGAGCCCTATACTAAAAATATCTTTTCCGGCTCTCAAAACTTTTCCGTCAACTTTGTACCACTCTATTTTCCCCATTTTAAAGCTATATAAAAATTACTTCCAAGCTCCCATTCCTCAAGCTAAAAGATAGTTTTGATTCGGTTCTTCATGTTTTCCTTTTCCCTTATTTGTAGTCTCCTCGAATGCAACTACATTTTCAAGTCTTTGCATTTGCTTAGCATTTGTTGCGTAATCCCTGGAGCCATATTTTTGTTCGCACTTTTAACACTTTTTAGCTTAAAAGGACTTTCGTCTGAAAAAAAAGCTTTATCTCTTTCTTGAATATTTCATAGCTTCGGGCTTTATCTTTCGACACCAAAGACATTCTTTCTTTTCCTCCCTATCTTAAATTCTTCAACTTTTGCTTAGAACCATGCACCAGCACTTTCCATGGCTGAGGAAATTGAGTATCATTCGCAAGCAAAGTTTTCAGGGATGTTTTGCAATCGAAATTTAATGGCATGACGCAATATCTGTACCTCAGAACCAGACTAACTTAAGTCCATTTTCTTAACTTTTCAAGAGAGGGCAAAAATGATTTAGCGGACACATGTAAAGAATAGGACTCGCGCTCTTTCAACGCTGCTTAATAATCGTGAAGGAATTTCTTTTGTAGAATAATGTCCTCATAGGTCGATGTGGAATCAGATTGTACAGACAATGCAGTAATAAAGTGAAAACCGCCATTTTTGGACTTACGTCGTTCTGGTTCTGAAGTACTGATATAATGACATATTAAACTCTGTACCTCAGAACCAGACTAACGTAAGTCCATTTTCGTCATTTTTCAGTAGAGGGGGAAAACGATGTATTCGACAATCGTTTTTCCCCTCTACCGAAAAATGACGAAAATGGACTTACGTTAGTCTGGTTCTGAGGTACAGAACTGTGGGAGGGAGCCTTTTTGTATCGAAATATCAGATGACAAAAGCATGGATGAGGCGAACCTTAGAAAGATTATTCCGCATTTGTTATGCAATTTTGCAATAAGCATCTATGGTTTGTATTTTAAGTAATGATAATGCATCTGCAGATAAAACTGTTTTATAGATATCGCTACAAAACTAAATATTGCTGTCTCGTGCCAGCTATACTCGACTGCAACCTTTCTTGATAAAAAATCGTGACGTCAGCATGACGTTTGCGTGACGTTAAGGGCTGGTTTCCTAGAATCGTCGCCAACGGAATCAGAACCAGTTTGATTGGAGCGTGGCAAGAAGCGACGTCAATCTGCGGTTCAGGAGCATGCGCAGAAGGCGGCGGCGTCCGTCGCCTCGCCAGAGATCGACGATTTCACTCCTAATAAACCGGGCCTTTAGCCTATGAAAAACGAGCTAGATAAAACGTCACAGCCTACTTGGCGAATTAGAGAAGATTGCTGACTGCTTGTGAGCTCTTATTGGCTTCTCTCGTAGTGACGTTGAGTGTCAAGTTAAGTTGCTTTCTAGTATTGCCTGGCAATTTAGGGTGCATTATTTCACTTTTTCAACTGTGCCGTCATTTGGCGTGAAGTCCGACGTCCACCATACTCACATGCCTCAGGGACCCGTTCATAAGGAAGGCATCGTCCACAGCACAACAAACACACTCACATGAAGAAATAATGAGGACAAAAGAGAGGAAATGCATCCATAACCGAGCGGGGATTCTAACCCGAAACCTCCTTGTTTGCAGTCAGACTTCTCTAACCACTAGAACTGGGCGCCGAATCAGGGGCGGACACAAGGGAGGGGCGATGGGGCGATCACCCCTCCCTTAAGGTCCTACTATCAGTAACTTTTGAAAATTGAAGTTCAAAAAACCTAACTTTAAACGAGTTTAATGATGTTGAAGGAAGGAAGTTTGGGCTCTCCCCCGGAAATGTTTCGAAATTGAAGTCCGGAGCATATACGATCAATATTTGCAATCCAGTATACATAGTAAAAAGTAAGTAATTAAATCGATCGCTCATCCCTTGAGAAATTTCTGGATCCGCCCTTGGGGCAGTTGGAAGACTGGGGGGGGGGGGATCGCTGTGGTGCTATTTCAGGGACAGTACACTCCCGATTATCTGCGGGATTGGGTGGCACGGGTATCTCGGATAACGAAAATCGCAGATAATCCGGAAAAAGCATAAAATAAGCGGTAATGGAGATAAAAAATGTATTTTGCTCAAAAATAATTGCAACACTTAAAACGTGATGTGTGCAAAGAGTGACGATAGGTACAACATAAAAAAATATTTGTATTTGAGGTTCTCAAACTTGTAGAATCTATAAAGATGTGGTACTAACGATAACGCCCAGTTAAAATAATTTATTGGATTAAGTGCACCGATCTCTTGGGTAAGAAATATTAAGAAAAACAAAATTTAAATTCGTGCTTTTTCGAAATCTGTTAATAGGGTTTGTTTCTTTCCCGAGACCCTCACGGATAATCCGCTCACATATAATCGAGAGTTTACTGTACTCTGTAACCATGTTGCAAGTGTGACACGGCTCGTTGCCATGATGAAACTTCATATCAACAGCCATTTCTTGTAGCAGTCGTTGACCAGTCCGTCAATTTTTTGCACAAAATTTGATTTGTTGAACTCTGTTACTCAATGCTTTGTTGCATTTTGAGCTTGCACGAGTGCTTTGAAGGATGGTTCATTTGTTGACTTTCAGGGAGTGTCGATAGAGTAGAAAACCCACCGATCTAAGTGTGTTGATACTCAAGAAACGTACTTTGCACGCTACTGAAGTTTTGTATTTATATCTGGAAAACATTTTGATTCGCGGATGAGATTGTAGTTTCAAATGATCTGCATCTTCATGTTGGAACTATATTTTAATTTAATATTATTTTAAATGTCGGGAAAAAACAGTGTCGTAAATGTTTTATAGAATAATAACCAGAAAGATTTTTAATGAACATCGAACTACGTAGTTCAATTTTAAAATGGTAGTTTTTACTGCTTCTTCATTAATTTAACTTATCCCTTTCCAAATGAATCATTTTTCAGTTGCTCAATTAATCGTTCTTTTACAAACTTATGTCCAAATATCAATACTTTATAATTTCAATAAGAAAAACTTATATGTTTTATATTTAATCTAAGCATTAACGAAAAATGTAAAACTAATTCTACTTCAACTAAACAATCATTTATGACTCGTAATTTTTTCGAGAAAACAGCTTAAACATCCACAATCCAATTAGCTTATCGGCCTCCAAATTGAATCAATCCTTGCCGATGCTTGCATGTGCAACATGTTTCGATTTGTCGACAGATAATGAGATGAGATTGTCGTTTCCCTTTTTATTTGATATGCACCCATGATGGATTTGTCGATATTGTACAATATCGTTTTTCCCCGTCTGCGCTGTCGTAATTACTTTTACCCCATTCCTTGTTACTGCTGAAAATATTGCTTTCAATTTATGTTAACTGTCATCACTTCGGCAGACGCGAAACAATTTAAAGATAATTACGGAGATTTTCTAGTCGTAATTGTTTACTAATCATAATATAAGGGCCAGTTGTTCTTTGTATGGTTCATTAAAGAATCATTATGTATTTCTTAAAGATTAATCTCAAATTGAATATTTTAATGGCAAGCTATTTCAAGAATTTATCTTATCATAAACTATTACTTTTATTTATTTTCAAGAAACTATATTAATCAGTTAAGTTTCAATTAAGTTCCTCAACTTAGTAATCTAATTTATTATTTCTCTGGCCTATTTTCTGTTACCCCGACAGATTATCCTTATTTCTTTATCGAATTCCATGATTTACCCCTCATTTTAAAGTTCGTTTTCTTTCTTTCTTTTTTTCAGACACATCACTTAACTAGATTCTTCTCGAAAAGTAAGACGCATTAGTGTGCTTGGTAGAGCCTCGTGCTTATATTGGGAAGGGTATGAGTTCAAGTATGAGCCTAAAAATACTTGAATAGATTTTACTTCAGCAGAATTTAATTCAACTTTCCATTATCATATACTCGTATATTATTTATTAAGGTTTTTTTCTGCGTACACCATAATTTTAGAAATAATTCATCAAGCTTCAAAAGTAAGCCATCATTTTAAAAAAATTCACCGCTATCAGCGAAAAGTAATCAAGCCACTCCCAATTTAGGCTGCTACTAAAAATTACCTTTAAGAGAAAACGGGTTTTTGCGTTAATTCTGCCAAGAACGAACTCTTCACATGTGTCAGCTTGTCTTATCCAATAACAGTACAGAACAAAAATATTTAGTACCAAATTAAAAAGTATTAATTTTTGAAACAAATAACTATGATTTTCCTATGAACTTCATCCCAACCAAGATCGCAATTAAAATAGATGTTATAGGAATGTTAGTCCAGTCAAATTAGACATTAAAATCGCAAATCCGGATGTAGTTCTGAATTTTTAATATGTTGTTTGGGTCCCTTTGGGTAGTGTAAATCTAAGTTTGCACCTTTCTAAAACCTGTGCTCGCTGCGAAACTCGCGAAAAACTGCAAAATTTTCGGACATTTTTCAGTTTTTCCTTTATAACTCCTAAACTATGCAACTTTTAACTATACATGTGAATACCCATTTTAAAGAACACTAAATTTGCAACAATTTAAGCTCAAGTGGAGTTCTGTAGGACGAATAGTTCAGGAGATATCGTAGTTCGAACAATGGAGTTTTTTTTGCGAAAAGTGAAAAAATTATGCTTCGACCATATTTTGGACCAAATATCGACATAAATTCCTATTTTACAAGACAAAAAATGGACATATAATTACAACACATTTAATCAGCTTTCACTCAAGCCCAAACAATAGTCTGTAGGTTCAATATTTCATTTACAATCGCGAAAAATAAATATTTAAAATTTTGAAAAATGAGCAAAATCGTTTCCTAATTAGAATAGGAGGGCAGTAGACAGTAAAAAATTGCGTAGAAGAGTATTAAAAGGGTAAAACAGTATTAAAATGTTATTTTAAAAATTAAAAAAAAAACTTTGCAGGTCTTTTTCACTCATTTTTTTGCTATTTTTATGATGGTTCTTGTTGGCTGTGGTCTTATCCTGACTGTTTCAGATTTTCCCCTCTCACTCCTGAACTATGCAACTTTTGATGATACGTGTGCATACCCATTTTGAAGATCATTAAATTTGCAACAATTTAAGCTCAAGTGGAGTTCTGTAGGACGAATTGTTTAGGAGATATCGTACTTCAACAATTTGTCATTTTTTGCGAAAAATTAAATAAATATGCTTCGATCATATTTTGAACCAAATATTGACATAAATTCTTATTCTACAAGACAAAAGATAGACATTTAATTACAGTACATCTAATCAGCTTTCATTTAAGCCTAAAAAGAAGTCTGTAGGTTCAATATTTCATTTACAATTGTGAAAAAACAAATATTCGGAAATTGAAATTATTTTTGAGAAATGAGAAAAATTGTTTTCTAATAAGAATAGGAGAGCACTGGACAATAGAAAAATGCATAGAGTTGTATAAAAAGGGTAACACTGTATTAAAATTTTATTTTCATAATTTAAAAAACCTCACAGGTGAATTTAGCTCAATGTTTTTCTTTTTTTTCTTTTGGGGGTCTTTATTAGCTGTGGTCTTATTGCGAGGCTGCAGAAAAGGAAGGTTGTCTTTGTTTTGGATCCAGATGTTCATTTAAATACGGAAAGAATTGTTACAACTTCCTTGCCATTCACGTTCTCGGAGATGAAGAAAATACAAACATCTTGAGACAGAACGAAGACCACATTCTTTCCTGCAGCTTAGCTATAAGACCACAGCTAATAAAGGCCCACAAAAGAAAAAAAAAAGAAAAACATTGAGCTAAATTCACCTGTGAGGTTTTTTAAATTATGAAAATAATATTTTAATACAGTGTTACCCTTTTTATACAACTCTATGCATTTTTCTGTTGTCCAGTGCTCTCCTATTCTTATTAGAAAACAATTTTTCTCATTTCTCAAAAATAATTTCAATTTCCGAATATTTGTTTTTTCACAACTGTAAATGAAATATTGAACCTACAGACTTCTTTTTAGGCTTAAATGAAAGCTGATTAGATGTACTGTAATTAAATGTCTATCTTTTGTCTTGTAGAATAAGAATTTATGTCAATATTTGGTTCAAAATATGATCGAAGCATATTTATTTAATTTTTCGCAAAAAATGACAAATTGTTGAAGTACGATATCTCCTAAACTATTCATCCTACAGAACCTCACTTGAGCTTAAATTGTTGCAAATTTAATGATCTTCAAAATGGGTATGCACACGTATCATCAAAAGTTGCATAGTTCAGGAGTGATAGGGGAAAATCTGAAAACAGTCAGGATAAGACCACAGCCAACAAGAACCATCATAAAAATAGCAAAAAAATGAGTGGAAATGACCTGTAAAGTTTTTTTTTTAATTTTTAAAATAACATTTTAATATAGTTTTACCCTTTTCTACTCTTCTACACATTTTTCTACTGCCCTCCTATTCTTATTAGGAAACGATTTTGCTCATTTTTCAAAATTTTAAATATTTATTTTTCGCGATTGTAAATGAAATATTGAACCTACAGACTATTGTTTGGGCTTGAATGAAAGCTGATTAAATGTGCTGTAATTATATGTCCATTTTTTGCCTTGTAAAATAGGAATTTATGTCGATATTTGGTCCAAAATATGGTCAAAGCATAATTTTTTCACTTTTCGCAAAAAAACTCCATTGTTCGAACTACGATATCTCCTGAACTACTCGTCCTACAGAATTCCACTTGAGCTTAAATTGTTGCAAATTTAGTGTTCTTTAAAATGGGTATTCACATGTATAGTTAAAAGTTGCATAGTTTAGGAGTTATAAAGGAAAAACTGAAAAATGTCCGAAAATTTTGCAGTTTTTCGCGAGTTTCGCAGCGAGCACAGGTTTTAGAAAGGTGCAAACTTAGATTTACACTACCCAAAGGGACCCAAACAACATATTAAAAATTTAGAACTACATCCGGATTTGCGATTTTAGCCCCTTTTTTTGCATAGATTGACTGGACTATGTGCCTAGAGTGATGAGTCTTTGGGGTACTCTTAAAATCAAGTGTCCAGGATCCTTAAATAAGGGGAAAGGAACATAGCGTTTAAGTGTACTATAAGGAATAGCATTTATAGCTACAATCTTTCATCGACGAATAACTCATTAATGCATTGTATGAAGATGTGACTGCAACTTCATTTATTGTCAATGGATAATTCAGTACCTAAGAGCCAGATTGGGGTAAGTCCAAAAATTGCAATTTTCACTTTATTACTGCACTAGCGGTACCCGCACGGCTTTGCCCGTGGTATAAAATTAAAAGTTCATTTGTAAAATAATTGATATATCAGAAAAAATGCTCTATTTTAGTTTTATTTAACTATAATTCCTTCAAAGTGATATAAAGATCTGATATGGACCCCACACTACTTAATTTTACGTGTAAATTTCTTAGTAGATGCCTTAAGTGCTAAAATAGTGCTTGGAGTGAGCAAGATAACAATTCAAACATTTGTAGCCCTAGTTTGCTACGAAACAATGCAAAAAAATATTTTACAATGATTAATCTCCTAAAGATCGTCGTTTTTAACATCATTCAGTGGATTTTTCGCAAAATATCGCCAACAGCGCCAAATTGAACCTAAATCAAAAAAAAAAAAAAAAAAAATTCGCCAATTTGGCGTCAAATATTTGGCGATCAAAAGCTTGGCGATATATCGCCAAGTGGTCGCGCCAATTCATATCACTTTTGTTAACCAATTCATATCACCTTGCATTGAAAACACTGATTTACCCGATAAATGGGGTAAAACACCCCCTTAGAACATTCGAATGCAACCCCAAGGGAGATGGACAAAAATAAGCCAAAAGAGAAAATAAGAACAGTTTTGTTGATAACAGAAACCAACAGAAATCTTACCAAAGTTTAAAAGAAGAAGAAAGTTTTCTTTCCCAGCTTAAAAAACAAAACAATACATTTTCCGAAACGAAACACTTTAAAAAAACGATGCAATATCGAAATTGATACAATATTTCGTTAATCTGTGCTTTAGGTACCCTTTTCTCGCTAAATGAACGATAGGCGCGCCAAGCGTGGTAACCCTAGCTATTTTGCGTAGTTGACTTTTTGAAAACGCGCCAAGCAGGGTCCCAAAGCATCTTCACCGGGAAAAAGACAGGGTTGCCAGAGAATTGGAACAAAAAATACTATACCTCCTCTAAAAAAATATTACAAAATACTACTGTTTCCAAACGTTGCCAAAATCAATGTTGCTGAAATGCGAAATCTATGAAAATGGAAAAAAAAAATCCGCCAAATCTTTTAATTAAGTCATTAGTATATTGGAAACAGGGTTGCCAGAAAAATACTACGCTCCTTATTTGGGCCGAAAAAATACTACCGTAGAATCAAAAATACTACGTCTGGCAACCCTGGAAAAAGAACGAAACAAAAATAAGTATGAACACGTAACCATAGTAACAACATGAAAAGTTGATTTCCGTTGATAAAATAATTCTTTTCATCTCTCTTTTCAAACAAATTTTATTATCGAGCTGAACCATTTTAGAATCGTTTGGCTTGCTTTACTGAAGGTAAGCCTTGAATTTCGGGATTCTAAAAACAATTGTTACAGCTCTCCTGATGATCGTAGAAACTTCGAAAAAACTTCATTTTGTGCAGAAAATTCCAAGCTTTCGAATGACATAAGACTTGAAAATGTGTGTGAAATATTTCTTCCCTATTTTATCGAATTTCCGCTAAGAATTCGAATAGAAAAAGAACGAAATGGAATTTTCGAAAAATCGCTTCGAGGTGCAAAACTACATGCTACAAACTAATTTTGTGCCAAGTGGCATGAAAATCGACCGAACGGTTTTGGCGCTACGCGCGTAACAGACAGACAGACAGACAGAAAGAAAGAAAGAAAGAAAGAAAGAAAGAAGGACAGACAGAACCACCTTCAGCTTTATTATTAGTAGAGATAGAGAAGAGAAGAGATAGAGAAGAGATTGTATGTCTAATCTCTTTCTGCGTCGACCCATGAGAATGTTATTCTATGAAAGAAATTGCTTCACAATTATTTGGCAGCGTTAAAAGAACGCGATTCCCATGCTTTGTACGCATCAGACAAACGTTTTCGCACTCTCCTAAAAAATAACGAAAATGGACTTCTTGCTCTAACCCAAGTAGCACACTTCGTTTTTTAAAGGTTGTAAAATGGTTATTAACGTTGTAACAACCGATTAAAAACGTTTATAAAACGCTTAAACGTTTTTTGTGCTACCCGGGGAGGTACAGAATTTGGACCAAGTTTTAGCTTATAAATTGCCATTACAGTTTCCGACATTTTTGTTTTCATTTTTTATCATAAAATGATACATCTACTACAGATAAACAGCATTGGTAAAGTATTTCTCGAAATTAGTTTTCTATGTTTTCCGAGTCCTAAAAGCATTGTCTTGAAGCGATGCGTATATCATTATTAGGGTCCTAATCTTCGTAGTAAATCAGTGTTACTCCTGTGCTGTGCTCAATGAATCATCATTGTGGTCTTGTCTTACAGATGAAATACTGTTTTGCTGAGGGCAATGAATATTGTCCAATTTTCTCTGTGTCTCTGGAAGGCTACAAAATCGTTGATTAGATTAACTGAAACAAGTCCCGAGTTCATAGTCTTTCTATTTTAGTTTAATATGCTGCTCTCATAGCTCTGAAAATTAGATAAAAATGTGATTTCACTATCTTACTTTCAAGCACACAGATAAGTTTTAATAGTATTACCTTTCCAAAAGTTAGATCAAAGGAATGGTTTTTCCAATTTTTTTCGAAATTTTCGAATTTTTCATGTGGAATAGAAAATTTTCAATTTCTTTTGAACATTTTCGAAAATCTGCCAATTTTTTCATGAGGAAATTTTAATCAGAGACATGAGTTTGAAAAGTTTTCTCTTTCTAAAAGTTAAATCAAAAAGATGATTTAGGTGAAAAGTATTACGGATGTTAAAAACCTGTCTTGAAACTTTCTTCTCTTTCAGGTATCTTCTTTCTTTTAAAAACTGTTCACTTTTGTGTGGGAAATGTATTTATAATTGGCATTTTATAATATAACTTAGCGTAACAAATTATTTCGAGGGAAAAAAATCAGAATATTTTTTAATAGTTAAAATATTTTGGAAAAGACAAAAAAAAAAAAAAAAAACAAGCAAAATAAAAAATAACCTCCTGTGTCTGAAATGTGCCCTTTTTATTTAGAACGGCCAATAGAAAACATTTCTTCGTTTCTCGTGGCTGAAACTTTTTTTCTTTTGGGGAGGAGCAAGACGTTAATGTCTAAATTTAATTGCCTCAAAAAGTTTTGAAGTAAAATGTGACAAAATATCTTGAAACTGGAAAATAATTGGTAAAAAAACGAAGAATTTGTTTTTTTTTTTTAAAAAGGTGTTTTTTTTTTAAAATTTTCCTACAAAATTTATTCTTATTCGGAATTTTTTAATTTCTAATTCACTATCATTCTCGATATACATTTCCCAAGTAAGAACTTCGTTTTTATTGAATTTCTATGAACTAATTGCTTTGCTGCACTTTTATTTTATTTCCTACATCGACACCAAATGTGTACGTTTTAGAACTACTTGGAAATATCCTCAAATTTTAAAGATACGTAGTAATCGTTTTAGCAGGAACTATTACATTTTGCCAGGTAAGCAATTTAATACAAAAAATATATATATCTGTAACTCACTACAATTACATCTGTAAACAAAATATCTGTAATTCACTACAACTGAAAAATATTTATTTAGTTTTTTTAACTGGAACCTCTGCTGCCAGGAGGATGTGGGAGGGAGGGTAGTGATACAACCAAAGACTATACAACTACAGATACAACTACAGATACAAGCTGTTGCATGCACTATAAAAAATGAATGTCATCTTTGTAGTATAATACAGCTAATTTTATAGTAGTAAACTAAAAATTGCTAATTTTACAGTAATAAACTAAAATTGCTACTTTTACTGTAATAAAGTGTAAAATTTCTAATTTTACAGTTTATTACCATGCATTTTACAGTTTTAAACTGGAACCTCTGCTGCCAGTTTATACTGTTGCTTTTACAGTATAATAGAGCTACATTTTACGGCAATAAAATGTAAAATTACTAACTTTACTGTAGGAAACTGTAAAATTGCTGGCTTTACAGTTTATTACTGTGCATTTTACAGTTTTAAATTGGAACCTCGGCTGCCAGTATTATACTGTAAAAACAACAGTTCATTTTTTGCTGTGTAGTAGTATTGGAGCAAATTATATTTTTTTATATTATAATACGAATACAAATACAAATGGGACGACCAGCAATAGGTTCGATGCTCAATTAGGAATCAATTACTGGTCAATTTTTCACCCCAAGTCCACAATGAAAATCAATAGTCATCATAAAACTATTCACCCCATGCAAGTAACAGCTTCTGAACGTAAACTATTCTAAATGCCCACACTTCTGTTAAAGTAGCAATTTTTCCTGATTTAATCCTTTTATGCCCAAGTTTTTTTTTAATTTTTTTCAATTTTTATCTGCTTAAAACTCTTACTTGAAATGGTGCTTATACATTTTAGGCTTAAAATAGTTCGCCGTTGCCATATTTATTAATTTTTTAACGTCCTGTTTATGGGATATTTTGCAGATATGTGAGCAAAATACGATCGTACTTGACTTTACTTTCGCAAAGTAACATTACAGAAGGCATCTGTGATCAATTTTAAGCAAATCAGTTTAAAATAGTTTCCTTTTATGAAAAATAAGTTCGCAAAAAAACTTACTTTCTGTGGCTACCCATGCTGGATCGTTGCTTGACTGATTTGTCTGAAAATAGCTGTCAATGAATAAACTCTGATGTCCAGATAGTGGCTCTAACTGGTTTTCTCAAGAAGAAGGACTATTTAACTTGTGAAAAACAGCTTTAGTAAAATGATATACCCATTACAGGTTTTTGTGTACAGTAACTAACAAGCGTTCCGTTTTTAGGACACTGGGCATAAATGGGTTAAAGACTAACTTGGGATTTGAAAAGGTTAAATGACCCCTGGTCTTGCCATCTGTACAAAAATTTAGACCATAAACACCCCCCATTTTAATAAACTTAAATACTTGGATCATGTTCCCTTTTTCTCTCCCTTGCTCAAGACTATACATATTAAGCATTCTAAGCCTGGAATTATAATATATCCCTTTAACGGGCAGTTTATTTCTAGAAATTTGTACTATTTACTAAATAGATTTTATAAATATATTTAGTATGTAATAAATATATTTAGTAAACTCTACAATCTACTAAAGGAATTGTATTTTTAAGTTAAATATTGTACATTAGGAAAAAATACATTACTTTGGACATTTAAAATAATTGATGAAATTGGTGGTAAGTATACTTACCACAGCCTTCTGAAGGGATATATTAGAAAACCCATTTACAGGCCTTGTAACCCTCGTATGAACTTTTTCCAATAAATTGATAGCTTCTCAAAATTGAACAGCATACTCCAAATGAAGTCTTACGCCTGTGTTTGGTAAACTATTCTAAACTAATATCGGCGGTAACTTACTGCTGAAATATTTCAAACTCCTACAATCTTATTGAAATGGTATTTTTTCTCTGATTTCAAGTTAAACTAGCATTTAGTTAAGTTAATCTTTTTTACAACAGTAAAATTGTTAATTTAGAATAATTTAACCGACTTTTTGTTGCCAGCAGAAGTTAAATATACTTTTTACATTCACTTTGGAATTAACTGTCATATTAATCATCACAACAATGTCATTTAATATGATCTTTAACGTATTATCATATTACATTAAGGGAAAGTTTATTTTCCAGTCTTCTTTCTACATCACCTTTTACACAGATGTAACATTTCTAAGCAACAAAGTCATCGAATCTAGCAGACGCAACTTTTAACTCAGTAACTAAGAAACATTTAAATGAAAATAAACTTCCAGCTGTTTCATATTTCTTTCTCGCCATTTCCTCGTTTTAGCTACGAAATCTTTGAAATAAAGCGTAAAATAAATTGCATCACAGAAACACTTTTACAATTTAATTTTCTAGATTCGTTTTAATGCTGCTTTGGCTACTGAGACACATCGAGAAAGCTAGAATTTGCCTTTGAGATAAATAAGAGATCTGCAGACTTCTTTTGCGCAATCTAATCTTGAATTCCATTTGTTTTCTGTCAGACGAAACTAAATTTATTTGCATACCCCAACAGTGGATGAGTTTGCTTTTTGACAATGCAGAAGCTGATTCTTTTGTTTGCTAATTATTTTCAATGATGTTAAGTAGAAAAGGGCAACTGCCATGGAAAACACTGTGGTATCTTTTAACAGTTCTTTAATTACCATGAGTGCATTCTAATTTCTAAAACTTTAATAGTGCTTTGTAATAATATACACTATTTCGTTTGCGAACATTCTTATTTTTAAAACTCTAATATTCTAATTTCAAGAACTCTAACAGTGTTACGTTATTAAATGCGCTGTTTCATTTTAATAATAAGGTAACTTGACAAGTACATCAGCAATTAAGCACAATTTCTTTTTCAGAAATGTTAACATCGTTTCAAATGATAGTATTTGGTAACTGATAGGTGACGTGTTAGACTCGTAACTGGAGCTTCTGGATTCGATACAAACCGGTCCAAAATCCTCCGTCTGCTCTAATAGTGACTGGGGCACATTAAATATTTCGTGGTCACAAAGTTTACTAAATTCCCATTTCAAATCAATACCTCTAAAGGTGCTGCCCCACGAGTTGTTCAGTTTCTGGTTTGGATGAAAGTTATCGAAATGTTGACAGGTGGTGCTTCCATCTATTGTACGTCTGAGCTGTATCGGACTTCCACCTCAGTGGTTCTCTGTATACAGAAGATCTACCTCCCTAGCTTGAACTGGGTAGCACTGTCTACTCGGTCTCGAATACCGGAGTGGTTTAAGCAACAATGCACAACAAAACATTTTTTATGTGCGTAATTATTGGAAGGGGAAAGGGAATACGGAAGAACTATTCTAGTTTTATTTCAGTTTTTGACGGGGTGGTGAGGTTAGTAAAAAATTAGTACTACAGCCCAGTAGATGAACACTTCTAACCAGTGGACAAATACGAAAATTTGCAGATGCTTTCGTTTTGGAATTGTATGGAAGCAAATTACTGTCGCCAATTCCACGAAAAAAACATATTTTTTAAACAAAAAAGGCAAATTTTTCCTTCTGTATTGTCTACCCTATTTCAAACTCAGGAAAATAACGTCGGTTCTTTAGTTTGAAAACAAAGGTCTTTCAAACGTTGTTTTTCATGTGTTGCTTTAAATGTATCAATGTGGTAAAATGCGAAGACCATGCATCTTTTTTCCAAAAATAACAGGGGAAAAAAGAATGTTCATTTCCCGTTTTCCCCAAATGTGAAGAACAACTTTTACTTTTTCCATAAATATTTAGCTGATATGTATATTATATTCAAAGGGGGAAAATGCCCTGGGGACTGATTACGCAGTTTTTGCTATTAAAATGTATCAACAACAACATATAGCAATTAATTGAAAGTTGTGTGAATGAAACTTGGACCCTAATTTTTAGCAACAAACTTGAATAAACATGAATAAGTTCCTTTTGAAAAACTTGAATATGATTTTACCACTAAAATAAAATAATTAGTAAGTAAATTTCATTTACTAATATAAATCATCAATTTCTTCATGAGTAAATCTGTAGCTTTATTAAAAATTGGATTTCAACTTTAAGCAACAACAACTTTAAATAAGTAGTATTTGTTAAGTTTACATTTTCTTTTTTCTCCAAAACAAAAAAGTTTATATGCAAATTTCACTTACTAATACAAATTGACACATAATGTCCCTTCATACCCCTTCATACATCATTCAATTTAAATTTATTGTTCACTAACTCGCAGAAACACACATTCGAGATCTAATTAATGCGGGCAATATTATTAAATCAATCTCCCGGGCCGAGCGAAGAGAAAACTTCATCGCCAAAATTAGCCACGCATCAGCAACTGCCATTATCAGCGAAGCAACAATCAGCTGCCTCATTTCTAACGCCAAGTGACAGATGGCGCCTTGACGTTTACGCCTCGCCAAGTTTATGATTAAATCGTATTCCATTTAATGTACTTTGGGACAATTCAAGTTGAAAGCTGGTGGTTCAACAGAGTAAGCTGTTGCATAGGTACCCACTGGTGTTGAGCAGTTGTTGGAAGAAGGGTTGGATTTTCCAACTCAACAAGTTCTAGTCCGTTTTGCCTCGGCTGTTTGCATTAATCCAGTTATGATAGGACGTTATATAGTTCTGCAATAGTAAAAAAAGTATTTCCTGGAATTTTCTACATGGTGAAAGGTCATTCTTATTCATTCATTTATTTCTAAGGTCAAAAAAGGTCAGTTTAGATTACTTAACGGAAAATACTCCTGAGCATGAACGGGTACAGAAGAAGAATCATACGGGGAGTTGCAGTCGAAATCATTTTTTTTTTTTTTTTGCTAAAAAATTAGCAAAAAAATTAGGGCTTTTTTTAATTTAAAAAATGAAAAAAAAAATTTGCACCAAGAAATTTACAAAAATATTTTTTATGTACTTAGAAATCGCTAAAAACATTTTTTGCATACTTTGTATATATTCGGAATAAATGAAGGGCCAGAGGGAAAAAAGATGAAAGTCACTTTTTCGTCAATTTTGAGATAGCGCTGTCTAGGGGCTATGAAGGACTATTATCATCTGATTGAACAACAAGGGGGGGAGATGAGAAACGACCGAAATGTGCATGAAAACTTGAAAAACTACATAAGGAGCTAAGAGAAATCAAACTTTGTTCTTCGTTTTTCTCGAAATCCCTTTTTCGTCACTTTCATCTTTTTCCCCCCTGGCTTTTCAAATGTCATCAGATTAAAAACTTGCTCTAATAGTTGTAAAACAGCAGTCGAAAACTTTGTACTATGAAATGAGTAAAAATAGACGACGTTTTAAAAAGTACAAATGTATACATTAAAAATTGTTTAAAAACTCAACAAGCAGCTGTTTCGGGGCTACAGAATGCAAGCCCTATCATCAGTGTATAATAATACTAAAAAGACAGGTCCACATGCCAAAGACTGTCAGATTCACTTGACAGTCTTTGGCATATTTGTCGTTTTCTTTGTATTTTTATAACTGATGATGGGGTTTGCATTCTATAGCCCCGAAACAGCTGTTTGCTGAGTTTTTAAACTTTTTTTAATATACTATATATTTGTATTCTTTAAACGCTGTCTATTTTTACTCAATTACTGTAAAGTCGGTTTACTTGGACCCTAAGGGGTTACTTGAGCCCATTACAGTAAAATGATAAAATCTAGGTTTGGTACTTATTAGTTGAAGACTTGCACGTAGTTCCTCGTTTCTCCTCTAGGTAGAAGCATTCTGCAGTCTCTAATGCTAGTACCAAACCCAGATTTTATCATTTTACTGTGGGCTCAAGTAACCTCCTTGTGGGTCCAAGTAACCCGACTTTACGGTACTCTAATAGCCCAGTTAATAAGTAGAATTGTAACCAAATTTATTTGTGACGACAAAGAACACTTGTTATTATTAAATTAGCTTAACATTAATTTGCGAAAAGAGCCATTATATTAAATAATAGAAATCATTTAAGCGTAATTAAAACTAATACTTAATGATAATTAAGTTTAACGAATTTCATTCAGTAATAAGAGCATCTACAACCAAAGTTCCGTAAGTGGAAAAAAAAATAAAGGTTTGGAAAAGCTAATGGAAATTACAAAAGAAAAACAAAGTTAAATTATCTTAATGATAGCCTGCATGACGACTAGTGGTGCATCATCAATGTCGATGTTTTTAACATCGATATTTTACGTATCGATGGAGTTTTAAAAAAAACAATGTTTTGCATTTGATGTTTTTTAAGTAGATATTTTTTATTTGAATAAAAATAAATAAAATTTATGATAAAGAAATGACATTGATCAAAATGCATCGACGTTTCAAAATATCGATGTTCAAAATTTAATAAATATGAACACTGACTTTGAAACATCGATCTTTAGATTCGTTTTTGTGTACATCAATACCAGGAAATTTTAATGCGAACAATCGAAGTTTTACCATCGCTGTAGCACTACTACTATATACCACTATCCAGCACTATTTAGAAAACCTTATCAATAAACGTTTTTCTCTATAATTAGAACTGTTCACTCATTCTATTTACGCTTAGATCCTTTTAATTTTCGCTACACTGCTACAAATTCAAGAAACTTTTATGGTAAATATTACTGTTAAATAAAGTTTTTGCAGTAAGGATATTTTTTACAGTAAATTGTACCAAACAAAATTAGCGATTGCAGCACCAATTAACCCATTTATGCCCAAGTTTTTTTTAGACATTTTTTTGCAATTTTTATCTGCTTAAAACTCTTACTTGGAATGGTTTACATACATTTTAGGCTTAAAATAATTCGCCGTTGCCATATTTATTAAGTTATTTAACGTCCTATTTCTGGGATATTTTGCAGATATGTAAGCAAAATACGACCTTACTTGACTTTGCTTTTGCAAAGTAACATTATCGAAGGCATCTGTGATCAATTTTAAGCAAATCATTTTAAAATAGTTTGGTTTTTTGAAAAAAAGGTCGAAAAAAAACTTACTTTTTGTGGCTACCCATGCTGGATCGTTGCTTGACTGATTTGTCTGAAAATAGTTGTCAATAAATAAACTCTGATGTCCAAATAGTGGCTCTAACTGGTTTTCTCAAGAAGAAGGACTATTTAACTTGTGAAAAACAGCTAAAGAGTAAAATGATATACCCGCATTCTGAGTGGGCACACGAGGGGACTCACCTTTCAGCAGGGGAAAAAGACTTTTCCAAATTGTCCTTGGTGTTGCGCCGACGTGGCTTCCCCCGGACATATCTTGACCTGTTTGAATTTTACAAAAGACGAAGTCCTTAGGGACCCTATACTTTTTTTAGATGTTTTAGAAATTTTTGGTTTTATGGGGGTTGTCTAGCCCAGCTAGACAACCTGAGATAAGTAAGAAGAAGAAGAAGAAGATGATATACCCATTACAGGTTTTTGTATGCAGTAACTAACAAGCGTCCCGTTTTTAGGACACTGGGCATAAATGGGTTAATGCAGCAGTTGATTTACTGTGCGAAACACTTAACGCTACAGTGGACACAAAAATATATTTTTTCAATTATTGATCTATATGTCTAAAACTTTGTGTGCTTGTATATTTACTACATCTAAAAGCGTAAAAAATGGTGTAAAACAATGAATACTTTTTTTTTGAAATTTAAAATTTAAAAATGTTTTTAACAAAATTTCAAAACGCTCCATGCGGCACAATTTTTTTTCAATCTTTGAATTTCCACTTAATTTCCAATCATTAGGCATGATTGCATAAATTTATGCATTGCATGTAATTTTCTATGAGATAGTTTATAAAAGATGGCTGAAAATGAAAATTTATATGAATTTTTCAGCTGCAAAATTTTTCTGCCCACTGTAGCCTTAACACCTTTCCGCTCACCTGATGTGTCCCATTTAGTATGGAGAATTGCAAATCGGTCTGCGGAAATGGAGTCCCGTGTTCGATCCTTGTTAGGGCCATGCTCCACATCGACGTAAAGCAGAAAAATTAGGCAGAAGCGTAAAATGGATTCAATGGTGTTCCTATGGAAAGTACCCGGATTTTCGGTTTCTGCCTTCAGTTTCGGTCGCGTTTTACGCTGATGTGGAGCAGGGCCCTTACTTACATCTCGCGCTTTTTAACTCTCGGTTTTTTCTACAGTAAAATTTTACATTAAAATATAATTTTAAGGTAAAAAGTATGGGCCACGTGGTGCCAGTACGTTTTACCGTAAAATTTTAGAAATTTTTTTAAAACTGTGCACGTGATATTCCCCTAAACTGTAACAAAAATTGAAATTTGACAAAGAAATAATCATACTTTGTAAGATATGGGGTCATTCCATAGAATTGAAAAAAGTAAATAGAAATTGAAAAAGTATTGTAATTATCACTGAGATTAGCCATAATAAATAGTTTGCAGTGTGTTTACTGCTTGTTATTCGATGGTTATTGGTTACGTTAGTCACGTTACGTTAGTCACACTCCATCTTGAGTAAAAGTTGAGTAAAATTAAGACTAAAAAAAATTAAGATTCAATAAATGTGTTTTATGTTTTTAAAAGCCAACTTTACACATTTTTCAAATATATCATTCAATTTTTAATACTTTCTTAACTTTGAGAAATTTTTGCCTCACAACATGAGCCTTAATTTTCAGGGTTGCAAAAATGTTACGTTAGTCACGCTGCTATTTTAGTTGAAAAACTATCTACTGTCACTAATTTTGTTTTAAACTCTTAGCAGAAATGATACACAGATACCCTGTACATTGTAAAGCCACCAGCATAATTAAAAAATGTTTTTATCCTTTAAGTTTAAAGTAAAAACAGTTACAAAATCAGCTCTGAATGTTACGTTAGTCACTATGGAAAGACCCTATGTAACTATATTCAACTCTTTTAAATGATATAAATCACTTCAACTCATTGTAACTATAACAACTGTTTCTTCCATACTGTATATATTTATCTAAAACGATACAATAATTACTAAACAGTAACAATAGTTTCTTTAAATGTTTATTAAAACTGTTTTTTTCTTTTCAGGCCTAATATTTGTGGAGGGCGGAATAATCGAACCGCCAGATGCTGTCCTGGGTGGAAAAGAAGAGGAGGAAGCGGACCTTGCATAATGCGTAAATAGTTTTTAATAATTATATGCTAGTTATGTATGCTAGTTATTTATATTTCAAAAAGATATAAATTTTTACTTGTACTTATATATAGCATGTTTTTATTGATTTATGAACGTCTAGAAGTTGCTTGTAGCCACCTTTTTCCAGTAATTCAAGCACTTTTCAAGCACTACTTTCAAATTATATAAAATTATATTTCCGCATCTGCGGTGGAAAAAAAAACGAAATCTTTAAAGAGAAAGAAAAACTTAAAAGAAAATAGCATTAAGAAAATTTTAAGGAAACTTTTTTTTTTCAAATGGAAGTGAAGAATTATGCTGAGTAAATGCAAAATAGCTAATTTAGTCTTTTTATCCTACTTTCCCGTTAAAAATAAAAGAGACAAAAAAAGCATTAAAAGTGGCTTAATGCATCTAAAAAGTATCGCCAAGTCCAAAAAATATCTCCAAGTCCAAAAAATATCGCCAAGTTCGAAAAATATCGCGAAGTCCAAAAAAAGTCAAAAAGAAACAAAAAAATGAAATAAATATCGAAAAATTAAAAATTTGAAAGTAGGGTATTGAGATGGGGGATTTGTGTGTCGGTCGGTTGGTCGGTCTGTCTGTCCCCTCCCCTAATAACTTTTGAATGAACATTCCGATTTTAACGATTTTTTTTTTTTTTTGGAAAGATCTCGGCGAGTACAACTCATTCCCATATGGGTCATTCCACGTCAGTTCACCCGGTCATGTAACCCATGTCCTCGGATTTTGATAAAACTTGGTGTATTTATTATTTTTATGGTGGTAAATAACCATATGATTTCTTTTGCCCATATGTGATCTGGTTTTTGTTTTACAGGCCGTCAAACTTTTCAAAAAATTGCATTTTCTGTCAACCGCTAAGCCTAATCTGCATGTATGCGTATCTCTTCAGTAAATTGTGACGGGTGCAGAAATCTTTCAATATTTCCAAAAATTCTCAGATATGTTGCTGAAAGTATGAGGATTTAATAAAAAAATACTTGAAATTTATATAATATAATTTTGTTTGAATAAAATTTGAATAAACTACGACAAGCATTTTTTTTATTGTGCAAAACATGAGTTTACTTAAGCGGCATTTCACGAAAAGGCGGAGGTCCTATTCAATAATGGAAGCATTCGAAATGAGCCTGAAGGTGTGTTCTATCATTGCAAAGAATAAAATTAGTGGTTTTTTTCGTTTTCTTGTTGCGGTTGCACAATATACACATTTCAGTATCAAAATTTTTGAAAAAAAAGTTCTAGTCATTTTCCTAACCTAAATTTCACTGAAAAGGAAACATACCTTTATTTTTAAGTGTATTTACAGCCCTATTATGCTACTTAAAAATTATCTTAATCCCTTATTAAGCAGAAAGAAAAGTGAGAAATAATTTATGACTCCCAAATTAAGTTGTTAAGCTCAGAAAAATATCAGATGTAGAAAAAAGATGTGCAAAACATGAATTTACTTTAGTAGCTTTCTATGAAGAGGCGGAGGTCACATTCAATAATAGAAGCATTCGAAATAAACCTAAAGGTGTGTTCTATCATTGCAAAGAATAAAATTAGTGGCTTTTTTTCGTTTTCTTGCTGCTACTGCACAATATACACATTTCAGTACCAACATTTTTGAAAAAAGTTCTAGTCATTTTCCTAACTTAATTTTCAATATTTTTTGCGTAAAAGAAGCATTGTTCATGCTTTTGTAGCATAAAAACGTATTATATTTAGTTTTAATGAATTATAATTGTATTGAATGTGCGAAGAAGAGATAGGATAGCACAATCTTTAAAGTAAAAATAATAATTAAAAATGTGAGTTTCTGAATATTATCGGATTGTTTGTCTTTGAAGTGTTTGTGTGATCCTGTTTTCAGCAAATTTAAGGAATACACTGTTTGATATTTTAACGCTCAACCTTCCTTGCATTTGTTCATGTATCAGGTTTCTTCTTATTTTATCAAAAAATGGGTCATAGTGATAAGAGGGATAAAGAATGTGAGTGGATTTTCTGTTTTGGTTTGTTTGTTTTTCATTGGATTCGCTTATCAGGAAGGTTGGTTTGCGCTGATAAATAATAATAGGAGATAATTAAAAAGCTAGAGCCCCGGACAGACATAGTGCAATAAAAATAAACTAGAAATTTCAGCATTCAGTTAAGAGCAAATACAGCTTTCGACACTTGCTATTGGAGTTTAAAAGAAAAAAATTGAAAATTTTCAAGTAAGTGACTATGCTGGATTTGAAGCAAGACTATCTTTTACCTAAGAAAGGACTATTATCTTTACTATAACCAAGAAACGGTAAGATGTTAAATGAAATAACTACGTCAAACGGTCCGTAACATAAGATTCTGGAAGATGTTACTATTCTCTTCAAAAAGAGATTGAATATGTACAAAATAAGTATTCCGAATATTTAATGATAACGTGACTTCAACAAGTACTGTACGACGTCGGACATGCAAGGAAGGTCGAGCGTTAAAATATCAAACAGAATATTTCTTAAATTTGCTGAAAACAGGATCACACAAACACTTCAAAGACAAACAATCCGATAATATTCGGAAAATTATATTTTTCATTGTTATTTTTTCTTCAAAGACTGTGCTATCCTATCTCTTCTTCGCACATTCAATACAATTATAAATCATTTAAAAAATATATAATACGTTATTATGCTACAAAAGCATGAGCTATGCTTCTTTTACACAAAAAATATTGAAAAATAAGTTAGGAAATGACTAGAACTTTTTTCAAAAATGTTGGTACTGAAATGTATATATTGTGCAAAAGTAACAAAAAAAAAAAAACAAAAAAACGAAAAAAGCCACTAATTTTGTTCTTTGCAATGATAGAACACACCTTTAGGTTTATTTCGAATGCTTCTAATATTGAATATGACCTCCGCCTCTTCATAAAAAGCTACTAAAGTGAATTCATGTTTTGCACATCTTTTTTCTACATCTGATATTTTTCTGAGCTTAACAACTTAATTTGGGAGTCATAAATTATTTCTCACTTTTCTTTCTGCTTAATAAGGGATTAAGATGATTTTTAAGTACCATAATAGGGCTGTAAATACACTTAAAACTAAAGGTATGTTTGCTTTTCAGTGAAATTTAGGTTAGGAAAATGACTAGAACTTTTTTTCAAAAATTTTGATACTGAAATGTGTATATTGTGCAACAGCAACAAGAAAACGAAAAAACCACCAATTTTATTCTTTGCAATGATAGAACACACCTTCAGGCTCATTTCGAATGCGTCCATTATTGAATAGGACCTCCGCCTTTTCGTGAAATGCCGCTTAAGTAAACTAATGTTTTGCACAGGAAAAAAAATGCTTGTCGTAGTTTATTCAAATTTTATTCAAACAAAATTATATTATATAAATTTCAAGTATTTTTTTATTGAATCCTCATACTTTCAGCAACATATCTGAGAATTTTTGGAAAAATTGAAAGATTTCTGCACCCGTCACAATTTACTGAAGAGATACGTATACATGCAGATTAGGCTTAGCGGTTGACAAAAAATGCAATTTTTTGAAAAGTTTGACGGCCTGTAAAACAAAAACCAGATCACATATGGGCAAAAGAATTCATATGGTTACTTACCACCATAATAATAATAAATACACCAAGTTTTATCAAAATCCGAGGACATGGGTTACAAAATCCCGTTTTCCTGGGTGATTTGACATGGATTGACACATATTTGATTTTTCGATTTGAACAATTTTTGGTTGAACTTTGAGCCGTGCAAACAACCTGCCCCGCAATACTAACTTTTTAGTTAACAGTTTAGTTCGAACAAACTTTTTTTGTTAAAGATCTTATCAAGAAGACTTCATTCCCGTTTTTAAATTTCCGATTTGAACAATTTTTCGCTCAACATTGAACCGTTCAAACAAGCTCTCACCCCTAATAACTTTTGAGTGAACAGTCCGATTTAAACAAACTTTTTTTTGTTCGAAAGATCTCGGCAAGGATACTTCATTACCGTATTTAAATTTTCAATTTGAACATTTTTTCGTTCAACATTGAACCGTTCAAACAACCTTTCCCCACCTAATAACTTTTGAGTGAACAGTCCGATTTAAACAAACTTTTTTTTGATCGAAAGATCTCGGCAAGGATACTTCATTACCGTATTTAAATTTTCAATTTGAACATTTTTTCGTTCAACATTGAACCGTTCAAACAACCTTTCCTCACCTAATAACTTTTAAGTGAACCGTCTGAATTGAATAAACTTTTTTTTTGTTCGATAGATCTCGAAGAGACTCATTCCCATATTTCACTTTTCAATTTGAACCATTTTTCGTTCAATGATGAACCATTCAGAAAAAATTTTAACATGAGCGCCTACGGGGAAATTTAAATTGAATGTTGATTCTAAACTTAAAGGCGGATTTCCTTCAAACTAACTTTGTAAGAAAATGGTTTTTATAAATATTGTATTGTAAAGTATTTTTCTAAATAATATTCTTTGATGTAGGGATGCACCGATTAATCGGCAGTGCCGATTAATCGACCATAATCGGCCACTTTGCCGATTAATAATAATCGGCAAAATCGGGCCGATTAATCGGTCGAAAAAATATTTTTAAAATATTATTCTTTAAAGTATACTTTCACTAAGAAACTATGATAAATAATTTTATATACAGTAATAATAATCCTCATAGTTGATATAAGTATTTTAATAAATTAATTTTCCTACTTTGAATAAATATACACATATACAATGTTGCAACATTTTTCATGTGGCAATAGTTTTCTCCTTAGCACAGTGCTTTTAGATAACCTCTAATTTTTGTAAAGAATAAAAGTGTTGAAATATATTGCTACTAATTATTAAAAATTTTGAATTAAAAGTATTCCTAAATTGGCATGCTCATCGCAGACCCTCCCTTTTTTGTTTGAATTTTTATGTATAATTAACATAATTAACAATAAGTTAATGCAACATTATTGACAATAATATGAAAATTGGTTCTAAGAAATTAGATAAAATATTGAAATTATTTTGTGAAAATTAGGAAAATGGAAAAAAAAATCTTCTCTCAGAAATAAATTACTTTCATTTTTAAACTCTTAATTGTACGAGAGAGAAAAAACAGTGATGTTAAAATAGTTAATATTCAAAACAATAATCCTTATCATTAATCGGCTCAGCCGATTAATCGGTAATCGGTAATCGGCCAATTTGCTTATCGGTGCATCCCTACTTTGATGACTCTGATGCCGACTCCGCAAACATGGTGGAAATGCAGGCTCAGAAAAAAATGACTGACTGAGCAGACGATTTTTTGTTTATTTATTTATTTGTTTTGTTTAATTTATTATTTTTTTTGGCAGACGATTTTTTTAACAAAAAAATTTTCATTCACGAGAGCATTGTATTCTTTATTTATATTTAACAACTGGCAACGGATTAAAAATGAAGTTCGAGACATTTTATTGAGGAACGAGTTTTTTTTTTTTTTTTTTCTTTCTTTGATAAAATGTGTTTTGATGTTCCTTGTACTTTTATTTTATTTATTTATTTTTTCTTTTGAAAACGATTGTAGAATTTTTCTACGGAAGAACTATAACCGTTACATTGTTTAAAAGGTGCGACAAAATTTTATTTACTCGTTTATTTACTTTTTACGTGTCTATTTCATCTGATGAGAGGGGTATATTTTGCATTTAGAAATCAGCATTAAGTGCTAAAAAGGTATGTTTGACATTATTTTCAGTCTCAGATAATCAAGAGAATATTGATCAGATGCTACAATGCCGATGTCGATGTACGGGAAAGGAGGCTCGTTTAGTTCTTGACAGAACTTCTTGTTTTTTTTCATTGTTATGTTCCAATCTTAATTTAAAAACAATTGGCATTGCAGTTTTCTCTTTACTTAAATTTTCAAAGAATAAAACCTGTTCAATTGTTTTTTTTTATAAGTAAAAATGTAAGGCAAATGAATATTAATTGTGCATTTAACCCATTAATGCCTGACATTTTATTTTTCAACGATACTTTGTATACTGGTTACAAATAGTGTTTAATGGACAGGAAAAATAGTTAAAAAATTATCATGTAAAAAATAAATTTTTTATTTAAGAAAGAAAAATCGTCCCTAAAAAGGGACGCTAGGCACCAGAGGGTACATACTTTTTTACCAAAATTTTTTTTCTGCCTACGATGTAATATTGAAAATGACAATTTGTAAGAAGAAATAAAAGCAGCAATTAACATAAACTGGGAAGTAGATTCAAAGAACAAGGAAATATTGGTGTTGTTGAGTATGAAAGTCAGCAAAACATTTGTTCTGCAAACCTACGTATTGCATTTGCTGCATTCCGATAAGGTCTTTTACTTCAATGGGCACATCTTACCTGAGTCTTATTTAAAACAATATAACAACTAGCCCCATAATACCTAACTCAACTCCCTTGAGCTCAATGCATGTTGTACAGCAGCTTTTAAAATAAAAATGAAAAGCGGCTACCACCATTTTTTAGAGTGGATCAAAAACCGGTAGTTCCCGATGTTTGATGCATGGGATCTTTTTCCTTATGCAACGTTTGTATTGAGCAACCATATACAATTTGGTTCATCAATTTCAATTACTTTCTTTTCGCTGTTGGACAATCGCTTAGCCTTTACAATAGGATAAACTCCATGAAGATTCAATGCAATAGTTATGACATTGCTATTATTCCACCGAATCAACGTTATATTATTTTACCTGTCATCGACATTTATTCAAAACTTCCTCTCTTTTCTTTTTTGAACAACGTAACTTCAGTTCATGAGCATTTTTTAATCCAATTCTTGCACAAAACCTTGCTGAGACAAATAATCACGTAGGAGCGCAAGAGAAGTAAATAAATTCTCACAGTAGAGATCAAAATTGGCATGCTCAGGGAATTCTGAAATTAAATCTGCAACCCCCCCCCCCTTTCCCAAACAACAGACACACATGCAATCCTTGAATTCTTCACATCAAGGTGAAATGCTAAGCTTCTGAAACAGCTTAGGGCTTCTTCCCCCCCCCCCCAACAGTCAGACTAAACAATAATAAACACCTAAATGCATAATGGAAAAGTAATGAAATATGAGGAATAATTAGTATTTTAAAGAATTACATTTTTGAAATAGCTTTCTTTCAAAATTTACCTTGAATATTTTTTGTAATTAAAAAAAGAGAGAAAATATTTAAGAACATTGTATAATTAAGTTTATATATATTAATTAATTTAATTTAATTAGATTTTGAAAATAAAATAAGTTTTAAAAATGACAATTATTATCTGTTTTTCAGTCTAAAAATATTTACTAACTTCTTTGATATGAATTATAGATTCTAAGCAAGAAATCAGCAACGGTTAAACAATGCAGCCTTTGGTGCCTAGCGTCCCTTTTTAGGGACGTTCTTAAATTGCTATGAAATCCTAAAAAAATTTAAAATTTACAAAATTGCAAAAAAAGGTAAACTAAAACATCGATCAAAGTAGCACATATATCAAACACAGATAGATTTACTTGTTAATAACTTTAAAAACTTAGCTTTTTGTTCTTGAGTTTGCGAACGATGTAATTTTTGATAAAGATCATAATCAAATGGCTACAGATCACACTTTACAGCGGTTATGTGTTGCAATCTGTTAATACGGAATTGAAGCAATACCAAAGTAATAATTGAACACAATTATTTGGTTGAAATGTTCATTTTTGGAAAATTCAGACACACTTTTCGGACCGTCCCTAAAAAGGGACGCTAGGCATTAATGGGTTAAGAAACGAGTACAGCAATATTTTCGAAAAAAGTTGAATTTACGAATAAATTTATCACCTTTCTCCTCCGATAGGGCTCAATTTTTGAACTCATGTAATCTAATTTAAACTATAGTTTATGAATTCTCAACACTAGATTGCCTAAGCAGTCGTTTTGACTGCTTTTTAATTTCAATTA
>JAXGGA010012414.1:0-38828 GCA_038373865.1 Uloborus plumipes
TTTCGTCACTGAGAGAGTGGTGGGGGGGCGAGGGGGGTCACTTACAAAAAAAGTCAGCAGCATCGTATGTTTTACATACATACTCTTTCTGTTGTACTTTCAATTTTCAATATGAGTAAGAAAAATCTTCTCATCACAAATTTATTTTGTATGTAGCAAGAGATTGTTATAATTCTTATATTGTCATCATTTACGGCAACTGATGAAAGAAAAAACTAACACACACATCAACTAAGAACGGTGTTGACTTGTTTACTGTCTGCCTATTGCAGTTAGAACATTCCTCAATTCTTACAATTCCATGAAGTATTGAAACTTCTTGTGCATTTGGAATCCATTTTATCAGAATGTGCATGGAACAACGACTAATGCTATTTTGCAGGTAATTCTCTATTTGGTTTGTAAAATAGAAAATTTCAAAAACTGTATTTTTATGTAGAATTTAACATGTTATTAATACAAGGTTTTGAAAGTACAAATTCTTAAAAACAGTTAAAAACAACAATTCCTAAGAAAAGGTATGCTTATTTCCCCCCGTAAAGTTATGTGAATTGCATAGAAAAGTTTATTATTAGCACAGATAGTTGAAACAGTTGTAGTAAACTCTCAGTTCATAGCAAATCTTCCACATGATAAATACATTTGTTTCGATTTATCGATGAACACAAAATAAGATCTGACGTCATTGGGGGCAAAATCTTCATACCAATGGCATATACTGGTCCCGTCTGTAGCAGCTGTTTTTGAAATATTTGTACTTGTTTTCGGGATTGTACTCGACGTAGGTTCTTTCGCGACCAAGCGCAAATATTTAGCACTAAGTTTTGTGGGATCAATCATGAAAACCACAACATCTGTTGCATATGCACCTTTTTCACAACATGATTTTTAGAAGACCGAAAGAGTTTCGAGTGTCTTCGTTTCAAGTACCGTGATTCAACTGTAATGATCTGTGATGGAGTTTATACTTTTGTGACGTAAGTTCCACAACACAATTCAGCAACTGTTCGAGACTTTTCGGAAATAATGTTTAAAGAACAAATCTTTATCATAATTAACTTCAATTACACTTATTACAACACACGATAACATTTAAAAAACATAAAACATACGCGAATAAAGCAGTGCTTCGTACACATGGCTTCGCAGTAAGCCTGTAAACATTTGTTGCCCAACGTTATAACACAAAGATGTGCTGCAATTTTTTTTTCCAATTCATCATCTGTTCTCGTAAAAACTGTTTCAATAAATAAATTCGATGCATAAAACAAACATTACTGCATTTGCAGAACCAAAACACTTAACACACAATGCTTTGCACTTGCACTTCAGAAAAGCCGCTAAAAATAACTACTGCGTATTAAGAGCAAAGGTTTGTTTACGTTTTCGGCGCCTCCCATTGGCTCGTCGAAAGAAAATTCGGTGTAATATCACCTACGCGTCTGCGAAATAGTTCGTTACTTAATGGCACTTTTTTTTTCTTGAGAGCAGCGTTTTATTCCAGAACTTTTAATATTGTTCACACTAAACATTTTTTTCGTATACTTCCGTTGTTTTCTCGTGTGCCAAAATTATTTCTTCCAAACTGAACGATATGGCTTACTGACCCACGGACTAACAGAACTGTGGACTGCATTTTAAAAAGTTCTATGGCAACCCGTTGGTAGTATTGGCTCGCTTAGCGAACAGATTCGCCATTTATCGCTCTGCGGTGCCAGTCCCGTTTCATAGTTAATTAATAATTAGAATCAATGAAAATGAAAAATGATTCACTAACTAAATAAAATAAGCCGTTAAAATGCAGAATAAACCAACAAATAAAACAAGCTATTAAATATCGTTAAAATATACTAAAATAGAATTGAATGCCAAATTGTAAAATTGTCGCCAACAAATTAAGTTTTAATTTTGTCTTTTATTATCTGATTTGTATATACTGTTAGTTACCATAAACTTCAATAGATGTCGCTGGACAATGACCACCGTTTTTATCCCAAGGATCTTTTAATCAAATGATACAGCCCGTATAAAACGCTATCTAGTGAAGCCTTAGTTTTAGTCAAGTTTTCGTCAAGTTTTAGTTAGGTAGGTCAAGGTGCTATCAAAGGATTGATAGCACATTACTTAGATTTTAATCAAAATGTAATCGGAGTTACAATCTTATTTATTTCTGTGCAGTTAATGATCATAGCAAGTATTTCAAATTAGGTAATAATAAAGGTATAAAATAGAAATGTACTTGTAATTAGCTGGTTTGCTTTCTGGCATTAAATCATTTATTCAGATTTAAGCTGTAAATATTTTCTCTTTCTCTGTAACTCTATCTCTTTTAAAACAGTTTTTTTTGTCATTTGTAGTTACGAATTCATCATTTGATATACTGTCCATCCATGAAAACCGCTCATAGCAGTCGCGAACAGTTCTACTTAAAAAAAGGTAGTTGGGTGTGGGTGATAACTTTTCACCTACACCCAACTATCCTCAAAAGGATATTACAAATGCAAGTTTTCAATTTAAAACTTACATTTGCTACATCCTTTTGACATATTCAACTAAACTATGTATTTGAAATTAGCATCGATCCACGTTGTTTGATACGGTTCCAAATACTTTTTATTATTCTTCCCATTATTGTTATCTTACCTAGCATTACTATTTTGGTAAGATCAGAGAAGATCCTGACGCATGCGTAAATGCGCGGAATGTTTTACCTAAGATCAGGCAGTAGTAAAATAGCTCTAGATTTTTTTGAGAAGGTTTTATTGCTTTTCTTTTACTTACGTCAGACGTGACTGCATAAAAAACATATTTATTTATCAGAAGTAAAATTGATATAGTTCCAATCACAGTTTTTCTAAGTGTATAAAATTAAGAATATAATGAAGAAATATGATGAAAAATGCGTTCAATAGTACCGAAATTTACATTTTGTATGCTTAAACGTGCTGGGCTAGTCGAATGTGTAAATAGTATTTTCTCCTTACGCCGCCTGAATTTAACATTATTATGCACCAAACTATGTGATCATGATTTGTTTGAATATTTGAGCAGAAATTTTAAGTCTAAAGATACGCAAAATGTTATGATAAGTGATAAATTTTATTTAAAAATATATTCGCAAACGAAATGTTATTTATATTATTTGCTCAATTTACCCCCCCCCCCTAAACTGCAAATATGTCTTCGTTGCCATTAGCTAATAACTTGAGAAGTTTACTTACAGTGGTATATCTTAAATTGAAGCACTGACTGACATTAATTTCATTACTGTATCCAAACTTCAATTAAAAGCTAATGCAGCAAAATTACTAAGCCTGAATTCTCGCATGGAGAAAAACGTATAGAAAATATTTCAAAATCTTCTTTTGCTTCGATCAAATTAACTTGCTATTAGATTGCGAGCAAATTAAATTCTTGCTAGATAAATTTACTTTTATATTTCAAAGTAACTGAAAGCGAGCAGAGCTGCTCATGTAAATAAATAGAATTTAAATATCATTTCGAGTGGAATTCTAAGAATACATTTATGTATTTTTTGTTTCTGGAGAAATGAAAATGCATTTTAGTAAGTTACATATTTTCAAATTTGATAAAGTTAAGGTTTTCTTGAATTCAGCAGACTTTATTACATTGTGTCAATAATACAAAAACTCGGTTTATGTAATGCGAACATTAAATTTTTGTGAATTAGTTTGGTACTAAGATTCTATTTCGATATGAATCTAAGAAGATACATTAAAGACATAGTTGAATGAGATATACATAATATGCCTTTGTACTAAACATAAAAGGAAGTTAAGCAGCGTTGCAATTATATTAAGAAAAAAAAGGAAAAAAAAAGAGAAAAAGGTGACGTGTTTCGAGTTTATAAAAAACCACTTTTTAGGAGGTCTTTACTTTTATTCAGTCTCCTTTTCTTTTATATAATTGAATAATTACATTGATTTTCTTATTGTGTTTTGTGTTATGCTGCCCAATTAGCTCAATGTCGTTAAAAAATATATTTAAATAAAAGTAAAAAGCATTTTAATTTATAAGGCTATTTGAGTGTAACAACACTTCTTTCCAGGTTTTTGATTTCTGCAGTAGGTGACGGTAATTGAGCGGCCCATAGTTGTGGTTTGATGCGATGAGATTGCTTTCCAGGACGACTTAAAGAAAGAATGAAAAAATAATGAATTTTGAAACATTAAGTTTAAATTATGTGTTTTGCAATGATGAATTGCGAAAAGGTGTACGTTTTTACGTCATTTTGGCTTAGTTTATAAAGTACTGTGTTACCATCATGAAGGACTTCGGATCAAAGCCCGACGGGGACACAAATCCTTACGCCACATTGGTTACCCGGCACCTCAACAGATGGGGCCAGATACTCGCCACCATGTCCTGCAAGGGGAAGGCGTAAAAACTGCTGACCGTGTAGTGATGGTAGACTGCCAATCTGATAAAGGGAATCATCTGGCAACTAAGGTCAAAACAGAAAGCATATAACTATTTATTATTGCTCAGAAAAAAAAAGACCGATTCAAAGTGTATTGTACGCCTTTCACACTGCATATGTTCCGAATTTTAACTCCGTTTGTGCAATAGATTCAACTGGACATGGCACACACAGACAGATATTGACTTCTATCTATGTAAAGTAACTTCACTTCATTTCACTCCTTAAAGGGCCACAGTACCTGTCATTGTTGTGACTTAACCTGATATGACACCCTCGAGGCTTTCTATTGGACAATTAAAACAATTACAAGATCTAATTTTCACAAAAACATATGACGATTACAGCAAATAGTAACCCGAAACATAAAACATTAGTACAATATATTGTGACTCAAAAACATAAGATAGTTGAAATATATAACTACAAAAAGTCCACTTAAAAAATACTGTCAGCAAAAATAAACGTTATGAATGGTGGTAATACATTGCTAAGCTTAAAAAGTGCGGTATGCATTAAGCGCTACAGTCGTTGTGGATTTGTCCAGAGGAAGAAGGTAAGACAGCCTATTAGTTTCTCATAAAAACAGATTTACACGGAGGGTTATGTAGCAGTTGTATAGGTAGACGAGAAGAGTGCGATAGTAAACTTTGAACATATGGTAAATAATCGAAAACAATGGCATTTTTTTCCATATAGTCGGAAATAACAAAAGTAAAACATAAGTAAAAAAAGGAGCTGCGCAGCATACTGATCAAACATTGCAATTAGCATATGTTAGTTTTATTTAGGAAGGGAAAAAAGCGTTTTTAAAAATATTTTGAGACTTGCTCCGTTTTTTACGTCAAGACTTTAATTATTGATTTCAAGACGAATGTCATGCTTTCATCATAATTAATTGATTTTGTTTTGATGGGATACCGCAGAAAAGATATAGTTAAAAATATTTTCTTCGAGGAAAGAAACATTCTCAAAATGAAAACCCAAGCTCCGCTTGAAAGCCGCTTGTTGAAACTCATTATGAGTTGGGATATTTATGACGTAATAAACAGGGATGGCATTTTCTTCAATTTTTATGTGCTTGAAAATTAATTTCAAACTTGCACACTTCCTTCAACCCATAACATAAAATATGAGGGCAAAAAATAACATATGTTGACAGAATTGTGAAACAGCTTGAGGATGATAGTTTTTGTGAAGTGGTTTAGAGAAACATTATTTATTGCAAAATATTTTTTGATAATCATTGGAAACGAGTTATGACTCTCATAACGTTCCTGAAATTTTTACCATGATTAAAATTAGAAATTATTTTCAACTAAGCTATTCTTCGTAATTTTCGTTTTTGTGCTTAGCTTATATACACTTCTATTTTCAAGCAATAAAATATATTATAATCTCAAAAGATTCTGGCTGTGAATGCATTTTTATGTGATTCTCATAGAATATGCTCAATTTTAGTATATAATTCGTTTATTTCTAGTTTTATCAAATTATAAGAATGAGCAGTTTCATTGCATTCGTTAACTTGAGTTGCTAACATTGAGTTATGCAAAAATATCAACAGAATTGTTTAAATAATACTCTAAATTTCTAAAATTGCTCAAGAGTTTTATGCATTACTTTGAAAAACGTTGACGGAAAAACTCGATACGAGTTCAGGGCTGGAAGAAAATCGGAGTAAATACTCAAAGATACTTGATACGCAAAATAAATAAATAAATAAAAAATAAATCAAAAAATAAAATAAAATGAAATACCGTAAAATGGGGTGTATAGGAACAGCGGGGTCAATCGGAACAAAACTTCCCGACCGTACAAAGAAATTCTTCATAAATATACTATTGGGTATTTTTCACCATTAATTTTTTTTTAGAAAGGCAAGATCATAGGAAGTAGGGAAAAATTACTTTTGTCAATCTGGAAACGCTACTGGCTTCTAAGGAGGGCTGCACGTGGAATGCTAGAAAACATCACATTTTCATAGACTGCAAAACTTCATATGCAAGAACAAACCTTCTTATATTTTAAACCTAAGAGTGGTATGTTTCAGTTATACATGTATCTGAACAACAGAATACCACATTAGAATTTACACTTTTTATAAATTGTGTCATAAAAATGAAGAATTCTGAAAAATGCCATAGGAAAAAAAAAATGCGGGGTGAATCGGAACACTTTGTTCTATTGTTCCAATTCAACCTTATTGGAAAGAAACTGTCTGAAAAATCAAGATTCTAACTCCAATTTTTCTAATCAAGACAAGGAAAAGGATTTATTACTGTTTATCCCTTCTCGTGAGCAACTAGATCTTAGAATGACAAAAAGTTGCAGATTTCAAAATATTTTTTCTCCATGAGACTTCTTTTTACTTAAAATACGCGGGGGAAAGTCATATAGACTTTATATAGCAAAAGACCAGTACACAGACAGTCATGAATAAGCGTTAAAACCTTTCAGGACAATCCCCGAAACCCAGAGATTTCAAGAAACTAAAGAAAAGGCAGAGTTCATCCCAGAAGATGCTATGAAAAAACTTAAGCCAAGTCACAATTGCTAGTTTTAAGGACAAGTACATATTTGTGGACATGAGTGACTTCCATTCATGTTAAATCTTTGTATTTCAATTCAAAAGCATTTTTTTAAATTACTTTTCATTTTTCATAAGTTCAAAATTATTTTGAATTTTGACAAATTATAAACGTTTACTGGTTTGAAATTATACTTTTATTTGACAGTAATTATATGTTCTTATTCTCCCCCATCAACATTACTCATGTTTGTGAGACCTATTACAGGTTAATTGGAAAAAAATGAAAATTTTAACATGTGTTCCGATTGACCCCTATCAGCGGGGTGATTCGGAACACCCATAAGTTCCTATATATTTTAATATAAACTGCTCAAAATGTTTTGTCTTTGCTTGGAATATCAAAAGTAAAGCAAGACCAAAGTTTTTACCCAGAAAATCAAATTAAAAAAAAAAAATCTTTTAACTGCTTTTTTTTGCAATCAAAGCTGAAAAGTGTTCCGATTCACCCCATTTTACGGTAATTAAAAAAGGAGTAGGAGCAAAAAGCATGAACAAAAATACTTTCGTTATTTACTAAGTAGATTCACAGCTTACTGTCTGATTTTCTCTTTCCTTCCGCGTATTTACGCATGCGTCAGGTCTTCTCTGATCTTACCAAAATTGGGATGATAGGTAAGATAACAATAAGGGGAAGAATAATAAGAAGCATTTTGAGCCGTATCAAACAACACAGAACGATGCTACTTTCAAATACATAGTTTAGTTGGATATGTCAAAAGGATAGCAAATGCAAGTTTTGAATGGAAAACTTCGGAAAGTTCCTACGCACAACCCCTCATCCCCTTTTTAAGTGGAATGGTTCGCGAGTGCTAGACTTTCACGGACGAATAGTATGTATCTTGATATGTACTATTGAAACGGTTGATTCACGATGAGGGAGGCTAGAAACGAATGGGAAATAACTTTCACCAAGTTCTCGATATGCGAAAAAAAAAGAGTGATATCTTGAATTTAAATTATGTTTTACGCAATGACGAGTTGCGATAAGTGTGTGTTTGCAGTACATGGGTGCCACCGTGTCCTGCATGGTAGGAAAGGAGCAGGGGCCGGTGGACGACCCGAGAAGGGGCCAACAAGAACGCCCTGTTGCAGACTTCGTCCAATCCGAAAAAAGGACTGCTCGGCGTTTGAGGTCCAAGCGAAAAACAAATGGCAATTTGTCATTAATAAACAAACAAAAAAATATAAACATTAAGATCAAAAACACGTCCGCTATTTATCAAGAAGGTTATACAGCTAAGTTTAGAAAAGTACAACAATAGATGAAACCTGGCGTACAAGGTTAGGAGGAAAGCAGCAAATACTCGCTGGGTACTCACTCTATAAGCCAAAAAAAAAATGGATGCTGGTGCTCAAATTAGGAGTAGAAATACTTCCGTTAATTATCAAGAAGCTTAAAATCTTGTATAATTTAGTTTAGAAATATTTAGTAATACAATTATTGTCATTAAAAATACAATTAATTTACCAAACATAATTTTATCTCTCAGTTTGAAGGTAATCTTAGCTACAACAAGACGAAAGCTGTCCTTGGCTAGGTTACTGACTATTTCTGACTGATGAGTTGATAATAAGGACGAAACTGCAGTCGCCGGATGTCATGACTGAGCTTTTCGTTAGCTATGGACAGTATCTTACTACATATTATACGTTGCACTCTATGCTACAATATTAGAAATGATTCAAATATAGGAGAGAAGTAAGGATTGATATTTTATTCTGTAAAGCGCTGAAGACTAATAATTATTTTCCGTATTTTTTCTTCAATAATTTAGTTTCGGACATGACCCCCTTGAAATTTGCACGTTTTATTTACACATTACCTGATCAAATTAAGTAAACTTTTTTTAATGAATACTTTAAGAAAGGCATTTGAATTTTTCCAAGTGTGCAAAGTTAAGTTTGGAGTTAGGTTTGCAAACCAAATCATTTAAGCCAGCCAGTTTGAGGTACTAGGTTTGTATCTAACCCCCCCCCCCCCAAAAAAAAAAAGAAAATCTTCTATGACATTTAATTTTTATTAAAATATGTCTTGTACTTGCAAAAAAAAAATAAAAAAATAAAAAAAAATAAATAAGAATGCAAAAACTGCAAATAAGAAAAAAGGTTCTGTTTTGTCACTTGTTAATTATATACTGAAGAAACAGTTTCTTTCGAAAAAGTAGAATTTCTTATATTTTCAATTATTAAAATTAACTAAATGTGTTTTAGTATAAAGTATAAAGATAAGAGGAAGAACATATTTTTTTTAATATAAAAAATTCCAGAAGTGCAAGGAGATAATTATAAGATATTGTAGGATAAAAGTTCGTAGAAAAAGCAAAATGCAAATAAAGGGATAAATGTTTTGTTTCAGTACTAAAATAGAAAAAAAAAAAAAAAAAAAAAAAAAAAAAACTTCAGACTCATAATGAAAAACAACATGAGATGCTTTTTTTAAAGTATACCCTCATCCTATATCTCTGTTTTTTATTTATACTATTTTTCTGCTCTCAGTAATAGAAGTACCGAGTTTTAAACTAAAGCTGGTTTGGATAATTAAAGTTAATAATTAAATTGAAATACATTTTCTTACAAAATAATTAATATTTCTGCATAAAATTTAAATAGATGGATTCAATACACTAGACGCCAGTTAATTGAATCGCCGCTTTGATGATTCAATTAGCCAGACGCAGAACAATAACACAGAGCTTTATTAAATTGGCCGCTTTATTGGATCACTGCTTTATTGGATCCTAACTGTTTAGAACAAACGTGTTTCATATAAGCGGTGGTCACTGTGGCAGTCACTTTTACAGCTTTAGCTAGAGGACTGTTAACTGTTTGTCTTTGTCATATTTTAAAATATTAGGTTGTAGCTGTTACAAAGCACATCTCGGAGTACTTTCAACAGTATTCCTTGTCCGATATTTTAGAGAAGAGCAAAATTCGGGGATACATGTGGAAGAAAATTGAGCAAAAATCTTTAAATAGTTCGAAAAACGTGTGAGTAAACAGAAAAAAATAAATTAACCAAAATTGTTCAATAAATGTTCAATTCCCTAGTGGATTCCGTGTTTGCTTGAAAATCACATTTAATTCACACGCTGTAATTTAACGATTTTTTATTCTTTATTTTTATTCAAAACCAAACAAGTCAGTATGTTTGGTTTTGGATAAAATATAGGTTCTGGTAAAATATAAAGCAATAGATTAAAAAAAAAAAAATGAAAAATGAAAAATTTGCAGTTGCTCTTTACACCTTCACAACAGCAGTTTGGTTTTTGACTGCGACATTTATCGAAATATTTTGGAACATTTTTTTCGTAATCTAATAGATTCTCATGGCCTTGCTACTGCACTGGTAAAATTTAAAGTAATTTTGACCCGGGCCCGTTACTTCACATTCTTCCCGTCAATGGGGAAAAATGTAATTTTGCATTTTTGTATGTACTTCATTGCTTTTCCCTCTAAAATGCAAGCAATATACAACCTTTGCCCCGTCCCTTGGAAACTCTTAAAATGATGAACAATTATTATGACCAGCAGTTTTTTAATTTGGTCTTTTTGAAACCGGGACTTTAATTATAATCACCCTGAAGTTTTAGTACACTGAAACACAGTTTGTTAAATACCAACATTCGTTGGGTTCATCGTAAAAATTGAAAAAACAAAAGAAGTTTAATTTTTATCTTTATTTGGATAAAAGAATTCAATTCCTGTTTGTCCCACGAGTATTTTACACTTAGATTAGCAGAGGCGGAAGAAAGTATTGAATATTCATGAGTCCAGTTCATGAATATTCATTCGTATTCGAACGATCTCGTTTGTGGGACAAATGAAGCCTTATTTCGGAAAGAATAAGTTGCTGTTTCAATGAACTTGAAAAGTAACCGTAATTTACATATTTCTCTATTGTTTCAAGCTATGTTTTCCTTAAGTTTCAACTCTTTCATTGTTCTTTCAGAAGAGTTGAATTTCGCTATTGCCTAAACTTATGACTTACGTTTTGTTTTCGCACTGCTCAAACACACGCTATGTTCAACTTCATATAAATGGGATATCATTGACCCTCAAACATTTACAATTCTGTACTATTTTGGAGATCAAACATACATGTACATTTTGGGATAGAAATAACAAATTTCGTGTTAAATTTATTACTCGTTTTTTTTTTTTTTTTTGCAAATAGGAGTTAAATTAAATTTCAGGAGGAGTTAAAAAAAAAAAAAAAATTGGTTTTCTCAAAAACTTTTTTGCTAAGAAATAAATCATTTTCTTTTTATTTGTAAGAAACAAGATTTTGTTATTACATTTTTTTTACCCATGCAAGGTCTACAGTTTAAATGTTCTCCCCTTTTACAGTCCCATTTTCTGGTCTTTTAGTTTCTAAGTTGTGTTAGTATCCATTTCAACAATTAGTCTCCATATTTTGTCATGTTGTCTCAGTAAGAAATTTCATTATTCTTTCCTGTGTTAAAAGTTACATTTTCTTTCATCGCCTCATTTTAAAATTCTTTGTTTTTTGAAACAGTAGAACAGGTCAGGCAGGACCAGATTTAGGAAAAACGGGACCCTAAGCTATTCCCGGTACGGAGCCCCTATGTAGCCCGGGAAACTCTGTTTTGGGTTAAAAAAGACCTTTTGGCAGTATTATAAAAAATAACTGAGATGACTACATGATGTTTGAGTATAAATTATTATGCGTCGGAAATTAATTTTTAAAAATGTAAACTCACCAAAGGAATAAATAATTGTGTTACCGCTAATGGTGTGTATAAAAGTAGAATTGGCGTATAAAATTGCCTTAAGCCATATTTGTTTACGCAGGATTGTCTACGATGTAATTATAATTTGCAGAAAATACGTTGTTGGCCTTTAAAACTGATGCACCATGATACACTACGTGGTGATATACATGGCAACATGATTCACACATGAAACTTACCCCACAGGAGGAAGATACCGCAATTTGAAAATGATTAAAAGAGATATAAAAGAAATTATTAAAAAGCTAATTAATTCTTGTTCATCGATGGTAAAATCACCGAGGATTTTTTTTTTTTTTTGATTTGAAAACATTAATACGGATGAGTCATCTATAGCTATACTTTGTGCGCGTTGGTACTGAATGTTTTTAAAAAAGTAGTAAGTTTCAATGAGTTTTGGAAACATTTTAACTGGAGTTTTTAGCTTTAGAAGATACTTGAAGCAGTTGTTTAATGGAGTTTTAGCACATTTAGTAGCAAACTTGCCTAGCAACGAAATATAGTACTAATCCATATTTTGTCAATGCTGAAATCATACAAGTATTTGGTCAAACTCGTGTATTTAGTAAAATGTTTCAATTGACCAAACATTGAATATTAAGTGAATAGTAGATGCGTATATTCCCTATGCTCTACGTTTTGGAATATCAACTTAATATTACGTATAAATACATAACTTTAGATTTATCGTTTGTGGCATTATCGTGAAAATATTTATTTTAATAACTGTTCGCGTAATAATGATGAACTCTCAGTCATGGTCTAAAATATTTGCATATAATTGAGAATACATTAGCACAAAGCTTTAAAAAATGGAAAAATGCTTCAGAGATAATTGGGATGTATAAAATCGCCTATTTAGTTTACGAAGTATGTGTATGTAAAACTCAGTTTCTTTGTGCCTCTTATCCAACACCAATTCAAGCAACAATAAATATTATTCTAGAGAAACTTTCGCTTGGGAATAGCACCAATAAAATAACAGCGTTATTACTAAAAATACTTTTAATGAGAAGCTTTAGTGATCATCATTAGTTTTTATTCATACACGCAGGTTTGATGATTAATGTTCTTAACATTGCAACATGATAAAATATGATAAAAACATGTATGATGAAAACATAATATGATAAAAACATGTGTTTGCATTAAAATGCAAACAATTGCCAAATTTCATTATTTAATTTCTGCTTGGAAATTAATGTTCTTTTGAAATATTTTCATGTTTCCTAAATACCTCAATAGCAGCAGAAACTTTTGCCTGCGAACATTAAGAATTATTTAGGTGGAGAGATTGAATTGATACACTGTAAAAAATGAGCGTTGTTTTCACTGTGTAATACAGCTAATTTTACAGTAATAAACTGTAAAATTACTAATTTTATTTGGGTTTTAAACCGGAACCTCTGCTGTCAGTATTACACTGTTGTTTTTACAGTATGATGCAGCTAAATTTTGCTGCAATAAACTGCAAAATTTCTAACTTTACGGTAAGAAAATTGCTGTTTTTGCAGTTTATTAATGTGCAATTTACAGTTTTAAATTGGAACCTTGGCTTCCAGTATTACACTGTAAAAACAACAGTTTATTTTTTGCAGTGTATTGGGTACCTTTGCAAAACGTGCGGAATTACTCTCCGTAATTTCAATTGAAAAAAATGCGCCATTCTACTGGCCACGTGCACCTTGAACAGTACAACAGCAGAATAACTGGGTCGAAAATTGAATTTCACATTCAGTTTCCTTGAACATAAACACTTTTAGTTTTAGATAGTAGTGTCACCCCTGTCAACTGGAGTTTGCACATTGATTTGTAAATCGAAAAACTTCAGCAACAATCTGAGGTTTTGGATTTCTGTTTTTCATCAGTGGCTTGTCTTGAACAGTTAAATTAAAAAGGCCAGGTTCTGATGTCAACTTTGGAAACGCATGTTCTTTGATTCTCAAAAAAAAAAAAAAAAACCTTTCAAATGAAAATATATAAAATGACAACGGGAAGCGTTACTTAAGATTGTCAAAATAAAACAAAAAAAATGTTTTCGAATTTCAAGCTTGTTCTATGCTTTGTTTAAAATTGAAAATCGTGTGTGCCAAAACATTGCTAATTCTGTGTTTTGTAGTGGTAAATGGCATTTTAATGCGCCCTCTGAACGATCGGTAACTAATGCAACGTCTTACGCAGCAAACATTTAACCTTTTGCTTACTGGCGAGATTTTAAAATTTTCTTGTTTTCTGTTACTATGAAAATATTCATCATAGTGGAAAATATATATATGTGTAAGCCATGTTTCAAACTCTTTTATTCGATTACTAATTATAAATTGCAAGAACGTTTTGCATGGAGATGTTATACAAGAACGCTACGTTTTAAATACTTATCAGAATGATAAGATATGAAATAAAGTACTGACAAAACTAGAAGCATACTTTCATTGTATACGTCGGTGATGGCATAAACTGCTAGTCGAAATATTTATGAACAATGCTTAACAATAACAGTTTCTAAGTTCCACTTCTTTTTTCTTCAGAATTTGTTTTTCCCATCATTCTTTGTCGTAACGTATTTAGTACAAAAAATTCCTTTAAACTAGGCCATATTTAAAGAAAAACGAATTTCATAATATTTTCTTTCAAAAAACTGAATTCGGTTATCACTTTTTCTCGTATAAAAATCTTTTGCGATCCTTTAAGAACCAAAGCTCTGAGATCTTATCTTAGAATAAAATCGTCAACATTGCTCCTGTTCCTAGGAACATACTTCATCAGCACTTTTAAGGGAAAAATCCATTATTTCTATCGTTGTGAAAAAAATAAAAAGCCGATTCTTTTATTATACTTCTTTTTAAAAAAGAAATATATTTTAAACATTTTTTTTCATTTTGTACTTTTTGGTATTTATTATAATTTTCTTGTGAAGAAAAATATTTTTAGAAATGTATCAACTTTACCCAACTTGGATTGAGTTGCAAAAACGTGGTAAGTTAAGGATGCACAAAATTGTTATGCTGACCGTAATAAGCAACAAACTGAAGTGTTTACGACTTTTTTTACAGAGGCTGATAAAATGTATGAAGTAACTCCGAGTTGAATGACAAAATAAAGCATAATTACAGCTAATAAAAGCACAATAATGCATATATATGCCTTTCTAAAATAAGCTCTTTTAATTATTTCAAGAGATATTTCTTCCACTTCAGCTTCTTTAGTCGTTGCTAAGCATTTATTGGGAAACCCGACCCCTCCAAAACATTTGAGAGTTAAATTATTACACGTATCAATAATTTATATCTGACTCTTTTGTGTTTTGAAGAAATTTTCTTACATATGTCTTTAAGAACAAGACTTTGTCGTACATAATTCTAAACTCTTAAGTTTTAGTTATTTTTTCTTAGAAACACAGACGATATCCCATTATTGCCCCAATTTTATATGAAATGATACGCTGTTGATCACTGTTACGACAGCAAATAAAGTAGGGGAATGTGGGGCAAAGTGAAATAGTTAAGTGAAGTGAAATAGAATAGTTATGAAAAAAAATGGGAAATTTGTTCTAAAAATTATTGTACATAAAGAAGGAACAATGTGTTTTGTATTAGTGTATATAAAACTGCATAAGAGACAGTTAAAAAAATACAAAATACGGCTTTTAAAAATACATTGTTGGACTAACTCGCTTGCTATACAATGTAAAAAATGAATGTTGTTTTCACAGCATATTACAGTTAATTTTACAGTAATAAACTGTAAAAAAATTCTAATTTATGGTAATAAACTGTAGAAATTTCTGATTTTGCAGTAGTAAACTAAAATTGCTAATTTTTCAGTAGAAAATTGTAAAATTGCTAATTTTATAGTATATTATCGTGTAATTTGGAGTTTTAAACTGGAACCTCGGTTGCCAGTATTATACTGTTGTTTTTACAGTATGATATTGCTAAATTTAATAACAGGCAATAAACTAGAAAATTTCTAACTTTACAGTAAGAAACTGAAATTGCTAGGTTTACAGTTTTTTACTGTGCATTTTACAGTTTTAAATTGGAGCCTCGACTACCAGTACTGTACTGTAAAAAGAACAGTTCATTTTTTGCAGCGTACTTCGTAAGTACACCCAAATGTTTGTCCGGATTAAACGAAATGGAGTCCGGAATAGTGAAGATTTACTGCAATATCAGTATATTTGACCAAAAAATTACATCTCTGGGTAACATTTCTTTACTTCTTCATATTGATTTGAAAAGAAAAAAAATAAGTGCCTTATACCTATCTCCAACAAAATGAAAACAAACCTGCAGGTTTCTGGATTCAACTAAGGGATCTTTTGAGTCGATATTCAAGTTGGGTAACTCATCAGTAGCGAAATTAGAGCAAGCAATCCGGTTAACGTCCTCCAATATCCGATTATCGATTAATGTTGAGAGACTTTCTTACTCCACATACGAGCGCTGAGAGTTTAGTGGATCTCTCCTTTATACCGACATAAAAACAATTTGGGAAATACTTTCGGGGATAGATATTGTGTACCAAAAAGATAATGAATTTACTTGGGCATACTAAATTAAATAAAATAAAGAAAAATGTTTACAATATTATATTTTTTTTTCCAAGGTTCGTCTTTATTTCAGGATATAGGCGGATTTAGTCCGTGGCTCTGAGGGTGCGACAGTATCAGGGATTTGGGAAGGGGGATTATATTAAACTGTCAATGAGGGGTTGGGGGCTTGCCTTCAGAAAATTTTGAAAATTTATTTTAAAATCTTGGTTTTTAGCTTATTTCAAAGCACATTTTATGACACTGCAAACTGGAATAAATGTGCAAGAACTTGAAAGAGTTTATATGGTTTTTGATAAAGTATATTGAATTAGTCCTGTTTTTTTTTTAATTTATTAATTATATTTTATTCAACGTAAAATGAATTGTACTGACTTATTAATAAATGCCCAATTGCAGAGTATACGATTATTCGGTAATGCAGCCCTAAATAATAGATAATTTTCAAAATGATTTTTTTTTTATGTATGCAATTACTTACTAATTTTTTTTCAAATGCGTAAAAATTCTTTCCTTAAATGACCAGCACAATTTTTCTCTCACTGGCGATGTGTGGTGACAACACAAAGAGCTGCATATTAATTATTTTTGGGTTTGCTTACAACTAAATCAATTTTAATTGTAACTATTGTTATTTTCCAAACCGTATTTGGGTCATTCATGTCAAGTGATCCAACGTTTTTTACCTTACATTTTTGTATTTCTTTCAAATTTGGCTCATCAATTGTACCCCTTGAGGTAATCAAAAGTATCAATTTTTGGATTTTTATCTCTATTATTTTTTGATTTATGAGACTTTGAACTTTGGAAAAACCCACGTTTTTCCATGGATAAGGGAACATAAAAGGGACCATAACTCGGCACCAAATATAGATAGAACGATTTGGTAAATGGCATTTTAAAGTACGTTAGTTGCCGCTTAATCTGATATGCAACATGACTAATTTGATAAAAAATTTCTTTTTCAAAAAATAGAATTTAAATTTCAAATTTAAATTTCTCAAAAAACATATAATGAATTTTTTTAAAAAAATTCTCAAAAATTGTTGTGTATTTTATCTATGTGTGTACAAATTTTTAGATTGGGATCTCAATGGGATCATATTTTTTTGAATTTTTGAATAAAACTGTATAGGAAAAAAATGATATTTTTTAGATTCTATTTATTTAAATATTCAGTTATCTTGCTTGTGATGGTCTAAAAAGTAGTAAACAAACATGAATATGTTTAAAGTGAGCTGGCATGAGCTTATAGATTTGTCAGGTTCACCACCTCCCCCCTTCATCCCCCGCACAACCACTCTTTTTTAATTCAAAACTGTTCAAAATGTTTAAAAAAAAAAAAAAAAAGAAAAAAAAAACTCTTTGATACAAGATGAATAGTAAACTTATTTAAAGTCGGTAAATGGGTTTCCTTATAACTAGACGAAGTATCACCCTCCTCCACCCAAATATACCATTAACGCTGTACTATTATGACGTCTAACCTGGGGATTGAATTGACTATTATTTTTACTCTAGGTAAGTGAGCTAGCATTAACTTGTAGATTGGTCAGCTCCCCCTCCCTTCCTTCCTGATCCAACCATTTTCCCCCCAAACTGTTTAAAATGTTAAAAAAAGCTTCTTTCATACAAAATGAACAGTAAATTTATTTAAAGTTGGTAAATGGGCTTCCTTATAACAAGGCCTTACATTTTTGTATTTCTTTCACATTTGGCTCATCAATTGTACCCCTTGAGGTAATCAAAAGTCTCAATTTTTGGATTTTTATCTCTATTATTTTTTCATTTATGAGACTTTGAACTTTGGAAAAACCCTCGTTTTTCCATGGATAAGGGTACATAAAAGGGACCATAACTCGGCACCAAATATAGATAGAACGATTTGGTAAATGGCATTTTAAAGTACGTTAGTTGCCGCTTAATCTGATATGCAACATGACTAATTTGATAAAAATTTTTTTTTTCAAAAAATGAAATTTAAATTTCAAATTTAAATTTCTCGAAAAACATATAATTAATTTTTTTGAAAAAATTCTCAAAAATTCTTGTGTATTTCATCTATGTTTGTACAAATTTTTAGATTGGGATCTCAATGGGATCATATTTTTTTGAATTTTTGAATAAAACTGTATAGGAAAAAAATGATATTTTTTAGATTCTATTTATTAAAATACTAAGTTCTCTTGCTTGTGATAGTCTAAAAAGTAGTGAACAAACATGAATATGTTTAAAGTGAGCTAGCATGAGCTTATAGATTTGTCAGGTTCACACCCCTCCACCTTCCTCCCCCGCACAACCACTCTTTTTTAATTCAAAACTGTTCAAAATGTTTAAAAAAAAAACTCTTTAATACAAAATGAATACTAAACTTTTTAAAAGTTGGTAAATGAGTTTCCTTATAACTAGACGAAGTATCCCCCTCCTCCACCCAAATATACCATTAACGCTGTACTATTATGACGTCTAACCTGGGGATTGAATTGACTATTATTTTTACTCTAGGTAAGTGAGCTAGCATTAACTTGTAGATTGGTCAGCTCCCCCTCCCTTCCTTCCTGACCCAACCATTTTCCCCCTAAACTGTTTAAAATGCTAAAAAAAGCTTCTTTGGTACAAAATGAACAGTAAACTTGTTTAAAGTTGATAAATGGGCTTCCTTATAACAAGGCAAAGTAAAATCCTTCCCCCACCCAAATATACCATTAACGCTATACTATTATGACGTCTCACCTGGGGATTGATTTGAGGATTATTTTCCCCTAGGTATATATTGTTTTTCAGACGAAGTGTTTCGTTTTCAATCCGAACTTCACAAAGTGTACTTCCATTCAAAATCTGAATTTAAACTTATGGTTCATTTCATCCCCTCCCCCAGCACCAATCTTCAATTTTGAAGGGAGGGAATAAATGGGTCGCCCCAAGATCATAGCAAACAGCAAAATAGCACCTGTTTCCCCTTGTTCTCATAATGTTTTCCCATTATTTTTACACAAAACTGAAAAGAAATTAAAGTGTCACTTTATATGTCAGTCCCCATCACTGCCTTTCCTTTCTCTTATTGGACAAAGCTCATGAGCTAATAGGAAAGAGTAACAAACAGAACAAACTGAAACACTACCAGACATCAGTAGAGACTAAGGCTTTGAAATGGGGCTAGACGGGATGATAAAAAAAATAAAAGTTTGGAGTGGAAAGGTAGGGTAAGGGGGGGGGGAGCAATCTGTAAAGAAGTTAAACAACATGTGAGGTTGTGCTCAAAAAAGCAGTGTTTGTTTAATATATAGATATATCTTGCTGCATTACTTTCCTTTACAACAAAATGAAAAATAACACAAACAATTAAAAAAATTAAATAACAGCTGCACACTAGATAATGTGGAAAGATAGTTATGGGGACACAGACATATGATCTGATATTTTGATTTATTTTCAGTTTTGTGCGAAAAGAATAGAAAAAACGATGAGAACAAGGAGAAACAGTGCTATTTTGCTGTTTGCTATGATCTTGGGGCGACCCATTTATTTCCTCCCTTCAAAATTGAAGATTGGTGCTGGGGTAGAAGATGAAATGAATCATAAAGTTAAATTTCAGATATTGAATGGAAGTACACTTTGAAGTTCGGATCGAAAAAGAAACACTTCGTCTGAAAAACAATATATATACCTAGGGTGAAAATAATCCTCAACTCAATCCCCAGGTTGAGACGTCATATTAGTATAGTATTAGTTAATGTAGTAATAGGTTAGTATTTGGGTGGGGAGGGGGATACTTCGTCTAGTTATAAGGAAACCCATTTACCCACTTTAAACAAGTTTACTATTCATTTTGTATCAAAGAGTTTTTGTTTTTTTTAAACATTTTGAACAGTTTTGAATAAAAAAAGAGTGGTTGTGCGGGGAAGAAGGGGTAGGGGGTGAACCTGACAAATCTATAAGCTCATGCCAGCTCACTTTAAACATATTCATGTTTGTTTACTACTTTTTAGACCATCACAAGCAAGATAACTTAATATTTAAATAAATAGAATCTAAAAAATATCATTTTTTTCCTATACAGTTTTATTCAAAAATTCAAAAAAATATGATCCCATTGAGATCCCAATCTAAAAATTTGTACAAACATAGATAAAATACACAAGAATTTTTGAGAATTTTTTGAAAAAAATTCATTATTTGTTTTTTGAGAAATTCAAATTTGAAATTTAAATTTCATTTTTTGAAAAAGAAATTTTTTATCAAATTAGTCATGTTGCATATCAGATTAAGCGGCAACTAACGTACTTTAAAACGCCATTTACCAAATCGTTCTATCTATATTTGGTGCCGAGTTATGGTCCCTTTTATGTTCCCTTATCCATGGAAAAACGAGGGTTTTTCCAAAGTTCAAAGTCTCATAAATCAAAAAATAATAGAGATAAAAATCCAAAAATTGAGACTTTTGATTACCTCAAGGGGTACAATTAATGAGCCAAATGTGAAAGAAATACAAAAATGTAAGGTAAAATTTTTCTGAGATTTTGGATCACTTGACGTGGAATGACCCATTTCTGATTGTTAATATGTTAATTTTATTTTTTTCAGAATTCGAACGAAGATGTGGGGGTGCGGCGCTTTCCCTGCCACACTCGTAAATCCGCTAATGTTTCATACTCACAGAATAATGCTTTAGATCAGTGGTTCTCAACCTTTTTACGGCTAACGCCCCCTTTACGAGTTAAATTTTTTCAACACCTCCCTTTATATTAAAGATGAGGGGGGTGCGAAAAGACGTTTAAAGTTTTAAATAATTTCCTTCCGGAATTTTACAAAACAGAACGGAATTTTTTAAACAAGATATGATTTTTCCTCATTAGTCATTATTAGAATTAAAATGACGAATGTAGAAATTAAGAACAAATCTAGGATTAAAAATATTTTCCTTTTAAAAGAATAATAACAAAATGAAATAAAATAAAATAGTAATAAACAAGCAAAATAAATTTTTTAGTCAAAAAATGAAGGAAACAATCAAATGCAACAAAAAACAAGCAAAGCATTCTTTTCTCATTCAAAATATTAAAGGGACATTCAGAAACATATGTTAGTGAGATATTTGTTCTTGGTGGTTTAAAGCCAGTTTCCTCACTGTCGGTTTGATATTTTCTGTAAGGTGAAGGGGCAAGTCTCCTATTGGGACGATTTGGAGTCGATTTCTCTGTTTTGTAACTAGGTCGATGACAACACTGCATACTCATTCGACGAGGTAGAAACAGGTGAATACGATTAAAAAATTTTAAGCGATAGCTCAGAGTCCAAGATAAAGGCTACTAATGTCTCCTTGCAGCCGAAATCCTGTAAGATTGTTAACATTCTGGAAACCAGCTTTTCAAGTTACAGTGGTTGAAAGTTTCACCAATTCTTACTGATACTGAATATCTGCCGGCTCAATATTTTCAAACGGATTCATAACCCATTGAGGAACATTCAGAGACAAAAATATCCTCAAAACACTCAGACAAGTGTTTGTGCAAAGACTGAAGATGTTGGCAAAAACGTGAGCCAAATTTTCAAATACTGAGGTCAAACAAAACAGTCAAACTAAGCGGGCACTCTAAGCATTGCAAATACGATTGCCAGGTAAAAAATTAGCAAAATAACCAAACCGAGGAAAATAGCCGAATTGCACGGATGTCGCGGCCCATCGAGATATTTTGGATATCTTTAGAGTAAACTTACTTTCTCATTAGTACTAAGCTAACTTATGAGAAAATGTGAAAGAAAATTAAAAAAGTAAAAAAAAAAAAAAAAACCAAGACGTTTATTGTTCTACCCCCCTTATTGCTACAGCCTCGATCATATCACATCTTCACAGCAGAGAAAATCATGGTTGTCTTGTGTAATGCGGCAGAATTAAAAATAAGTATATGTATATTAATTTATTTTTTTTAGAACAAGAAACATGAATGATAATTACATATTTATTAAGCACTAGCTCATTGCCCGCCGTTGCCCGGATGCTTATTAATACAACATAGTTGTCCCTAATAGTGATTCAAATAGTGTTAAGTACAAATAATTGTAGCAGTAATAGTTTTTAACTTATTTCATGCTAAAATGAAATAATTGAGCCTTAAATTGATAATTCATTTTCAATCGTAATATTTGTTGGAAAATACTCATCATATTTAAATGTGTTAAATTTTATCAAGTTGTATGCGTAAAGGCTTATCTCTATGACTCTTTTTTTCAAAACTGAAAGAAAATGGCCATTTTGAGACAAAACATTTGAATTTCGAGCTTTTCGGATTTTTTTTTTTTTTTTTACTTTCAAAACTCCACCTATGTGAATTTAGGTTCATCAAGGAACTTCTGTAGCAAGTTTGATGAAAATCCGACAACAACTGGATTTGTATAAGGAACAAACATATATCCATTTTATACATATAGTAGATTTAAAATGTTTCATTTCTGTGTGATGTTTGACCAAGTTTTGCTGAACGAAGTGTACCAATATCGATCTAAGATGCACATGGTGGTTTCGAAATCCTAAAGAAGAGTTTGCTTATTATTTTAAAATTTATTCGAGCATGTCCCGAGAGGCACAATATGACTATTATGGGCTACATTTGGCCCGTGAGACCTGTAAAATAGACCCGGCGTTGGCCACCACTGTAAAAAATGAATGTTGTTTTTAGAGTATAATACAGCTAATTTTTAACAGTAACTAAAATTATATTATTATTTATAGAAACTAAAAATTGCTAATTTTACAGCAATAAACTGCAATATTGCTAATTTTGCAGTTTAGTACCGTGCATTTTAGTTTTAAACTGGAACCTTTGCTGCCATTATTATGCTGTTGTTTTCACAGCATAAAATAGCTAAATTTTACGGCAATAAACTGTAAATTTTCCAACTTTACAGTAAGAAACTGAAATTGCTAGTTTCATAGTTTATTACTGTGCATTTTACAGTTTTAAGTTGGAACCTCGGCAGCCAGTATTATACTGTGAAAACAACAGTTCATTTTTTGCAGTACTGGTCTAGACCAAACTATGAACTATTACAAACTTCTAATACGAAAGGACATACATGAGGAGAAATAGCTGGTTGAAATGGTCGTCTGTGTCTTTTATTGAAAAAGCGGTCAACTTCATACTTTTGAGCTCGTATTTTTATGCTAAATGGTCGCACATTTAGTTTTTTCTTTTGGTATGAAAGTGAAACATCTCGTTTTTTCAAAGGTAAATACCCAATGTCAAACAGTAGCTGAACACTTTTCCCCTATTTTTTCCCAAAGAAAAATTTGAAAAATATTTACATAATAAGACATAGTTAAATCATTTAAAAATCAATACACCAGTTTGAACGAGAAATTTGTGTCTATCAAATATTGCTAGGCAATATTATTTTCTAAGAATAATTTAAGTTAAAAATAAAATGTCAAATCAATTAAAAAGCAGAGGGTATGAGTTTTGTTCGACATAAACAAAAAAGTATACGCTACACACAATGCTCCATTATAGAAAAAACGAAAGTTGCGTAACTAGCGTTATTTTTTGTTTCTGTATTTCTTTTTTCCCATCCTTCTCAAATATATATGTGAGCCACTTTTATTTTTCTCATCATTGTTTACTTTTCCGTTGAAGTTATTAAAATTACAGTCCCAGCGTTTTTAAGTTTTAATCATTTGTGCTTCGTTTATTTTTCTGAAAAGTCGAATCGTGAAGGGAAATTTGCTTGTTGTCTTCCTTGTAGGAAAATGTTAATAGATATTTAGTTGCTTTAAACAACTTTTTGACTTCTGTATAAGTGCTTGTTTAGAGTTTCATTATAAAACGCAAACTTAATGATTAACTCGATACCTTATGAACCGACATATAAGCTTCTGTATTATAAAATATTTTTGAAAAAAAAATAAAACCGACTTCAGTTGGAAATTGCTCTAAAAAGTAAAAAAATAATTTTTTTCTTTGAACACCATCGAAACTACTTTTAAACATAAGTTTTTAAGTCGGCGCAAAAACGATAGGTAAAATGATATTTAACCATATTTTGCCAACATTTTTTCAAAGAAACAATTGAAAATTAAAAGCAGAATATTTGTACCATTACACGAATGTGTAGTAATCAATGAAATGAATCCATTAAAATTTATATTTATAGTTGAATTGTAGTTGCGTATGATTCTATACATTGTTTTTGCGCTGACTTCGAAACTTATGTTTAAAAGTAGTTTCGATGGTGTTCAAAGAAAAAAATTATTTTTTACTTTTTAGAGCAATTTCCAACTGAAGTCGGTTCTATTTTTTTTTCCAAAAATATTTTATGTCATTCTTTTAGTGTAAATGCACTTAAAATAATCAAAATATATTTAAAAAACCATGCAGCTGTTCAAAAAACTTGCAGACCTGGACTCGATCTCATTCCATCAGGAACTTCAACCCGACGCTTTTAACCACTTGACCATCGGGTCGCTCATTGAAGTAAGGATTTACGATAGCACATATTGTTTTTAAATAACAATTTTAGTTTTTCGATCATAACTTTTTTTCTAGTGAACAAATATCGTCATATGAATACATGGTACCTGAGTTAACCATCTCCTATCGATTTAAAAAAAATCGTCCAAATCGGTTCAGTAGATCAGATGTTATATGCGAACAAACAGACAAAAAAACATACGCTTTGAATTGAGAACCTCCTCCTTTTTTGAAGTCGGTTAAAAATTGAAAGTAAAAGTAAGTAATTTGAATTGTGGGAGAAGGAGTTAGAGTAAGACTTGGAAGTTTTTGCTTTTCATGGAACATAATTTTCAACCAAAGTGTAAACTCTTTAGCTTTTTTCAAACACCACAAATCAAAATGTTATTTTTTAAAAATGTGTGTCACATTAATGATCGTTCATAACCCCCCCCCCCCTCGCAGTGCAAAAAAACATTACACAGCAGATTTTTCCCTATAACTCAACACTCATGGTGTTTGATACATTTTATTTGTTTGTAATGATGTTTTTTGGTCACAACCAATATGAAAATCACAAAAAATAGTTACTTTAATTTTCAACATATATTCAACATTCTTCAGAATTTTTGACTTTTAATTTTACCTTGAATTTGACGTAAATAATGCAAGGTATAAAATATAGAATTTTATAAAGGTACAAAAATTAACATAATATAATTTGATTGTGTATATAATTTTTGAAAAAATATTATACGTGCCGCAAATCAAAAAACATTTATTGCCACAATCGATTCAAAGCCCCTAAAAGTGGCGCAAACGTCCGAATTCTACAGCATCGAAGGACCCCATTGCCAATTTTAACAAAGGTCCGACCAAAACTGTCATTTTGTACCATAAAAAAATATGGGGCACATTCCCATGGGAGGATGTACCTGCATAAGGACATTACAATCATTAAAATCATAAAAAAAAAAAAAAACATGCAGCTATTCGAAAAAAGCCTTGCAGACCTGGACTCGATCTCATTCCATCAGGAGCTTCAACCTGACGCGCATTACCACTTGACCACCGGGTCGCTCATTGAAGAAAGGATTTACGATAGCAGATATTGTTTCAAATGACATGAAATGTTAGTTTTTCGATCATAACTTTTTTTCTAGTGAACAAATATCGTCATATGAGTACATGGCACCTAAGTTACACCATCTCCTATCGATTAAAAAAAAATTGTCCAAATCGGTTCAGTAGATTAGATGTTATGTGCGAACAAACAAACAAAAAAAAAAGTATACGCTTTGAATTGAGAACCTCCTGCTTTTTCGAAGTCGGTTCAAAAATATATTATGCTGTTTTAAAAAACATTTTCGCTTTATGGAGAAATAATTTTAAAAGTTGTTACTGAAAATATTTTTGAAGGTACAGTAAAAGGATCTGTACTTGTGCAGATTTTGATTTTAATAATTCTTTGTAATGATTTGCTGTATATTTCAAATTGTTAAGCATGTATTAAATAATACTTAACTCATAATTTTAAAACATCTCGCACTTTTAAACCACATAAAATTGCAATTACGCAAAGAAATTTATTATTAGTAAAGTTTGGGAATACTTTGGCCCGTCAATTAGGGGGGGTCACGGGAGGGGTCAATTGCCCCCCCCCCTGCTTTTGAGAAATCAATGTATTTACATATAAGTGGGCGTGGTTTTTGATGTTTTCCGATGAAATTGCATTGTGTTTGGATCCTTTGCCCCCCCCCCCCTGTAAAAACTTCAAACGACGGCCCTGCCTGGTGGTTTCTTCAGTCTCTTATTTTTAATATATATATTTTTTAAAGAATAACACTGCAAAAATTGAACAGTTGTTTTTACAGTATAATACTGGCAGCCGAGATTCCAGATTAAAACTGTTAAATACGCAGTAATAAACTGTAAAACTAGTAGTTTTAGTTTTTACTGTAAAGTTAGAAATTTTACAGTTTATTGCCGTTAAATTTAGCTGCATCATACTCTTAAAGCAACAGTATAATACTAGCAACAGAGGTTCCAATTTAAGCTGTAAAATGCACTGTAAAATTAGCAATTTTAGTTTAATACTGAAAAATGAGCAATTCGACAGTTTATTACTGTAAAATTAGCAATTTTTACAATATACTGTAAAGCATTCATTCTTTTACAGTGAAGTTTTACATCTTACACTTAACATCTGTTGGCAAAGATAACTATCATAATAAATGCATTCATTATTATTAGAATTTTGTTGCAATTGACTTTTTTAATTTCTTACAAATCTTCGTTCGAATGCTATTTTTAATGCTATCGTTTGAAGTTTTTTGTATGCCAATGCTCTTTTTCTGCTGCTATGTTTCAACCTAATTTTACAAGGATTTCGAGAAGTTCACTTCAAAAGTAGCGAAATACAAGCACCACTAAACACAATAACTTGCAAACTATTTTATATTTGCATACAAATCGCTTGAACCGGGACAAAATATTTGACATAACATGTCAAAAAGGCAGCTTTTTCTCTCGAACACAGCTTCGTGAAACATTTACGAGAGCAAAACAAGTTAGATCAGAAATTTAAGCTTACATTTTGTAAGTAAATGGTCGGAAATCGGATTTAAAGTATTTCTTTGTAACTCCGTACTTTTCGGGAAAGTATTTTGTACGGCTATTATGGTCAATGAATAGTTTTGAAGTTAAATACGAAGAACATCCTTTTCGTTCGAAATGTTCTAGTATATATTTAACGATATCAATTTTTACAGTATGTGAGCAAAAAAAAAAAAAAAGCATATTTTTTAAAAAGTATAAATCTTCATTCAACAAAACCTTGCTTGGCTCTAAAAGGAAATAAAAGTCGAGTCAAAAATTCTTCTTTTGTGTGGATAAGTATTTCTGGTTAAATTTTCTTAAAAAAAATCAGTCTATTTTAGAGACTTGATTTACGATCCTGATGAATTCTTGTTTTGATTTGCTCAAAATTGAGTAAAAATCGAATGATGGACCGCATTTAATGATGAAAAACATTCTTCTTCAAAAAAAAAAAAAAAAAGCTTGAATGGTATTATATTGTCATAAAAAGAAAGCCCTATCTCGAAGGGAAGAAAATGTTGAGATAAACTAGAAGACATAACTTTGTAATCTTCGTAAATACAATTATATTTCTAAAAATATTTTAACTCGTAATTAGAACCAGCTGTAATAAAATTAAATTTTTTTGACAACTGTATATTTGAATTAACAACAAAAAATTTACAAATAAATTGCGGCAAAATTAAGATTTACACTGTAAAAAATGAAGGTTGTGATTACAGTATAATACAGCTAATTTTATAATAATAAATTATAAAAATTGCTAATTTTACATTAATAAACTAAAATTGCTACTTTAACAGTACTAAACTGCAAAATTGCTAATTTTAAAATAAGAAACTGTAAAATTGATAATTTTACAGTTTATTATCGTGCATTTTAGTTTTAAACTGGAAACTCTGCTGTCAGTATTATACTGTTGTTTTTACAGTACAATTACAGCTAAAGTTTACGGCAATAAACTGTACAATTACTAACTTTACAGTAAGAAAGTGTAAACTTGCTAGTTTTACAGTTTATTGCTGTGTATTTTTCAGTTTTAAATTGGAACCTCGGCTGCCAGTATTATACTGTAAAAACAACAGTTCATTTTTTGCAGTGTAGGGCCATTTAAATTATGACAGCAGTGTTACGACTTCATACTTTATTCTGGAGGAGGACACTGAATGGAATATACACACCAGTCGAACGCATTTTGAATACTTTCAAAGCTTTTATGTAAATATTTTATGAAAGAAAAAAGAAAAAAAAGTCCTTTTTGGTTTACTTTTACAACTTTTATGACATGCCACTAGGACTTAATATCATCTGTATTGCTTTTTTTCAATGATTTTCTTTACGTCTTTTGTGAAATAAATCATGGGGAAGTAGACAAATTTGGTAAAACTTTAAATACCTATATTTTCTGACCCCCGTTCACTGCAAAATTATCTCTTTAGCTAATAGTTTTATGTAACATATCTCAAAAAGCAGAAAAAAAATTTTTTGTTAGTCATAGCGTACGTTAATGAAAATAGATGGATATCTTTTTGCAAGCATGATACAAAAACGCTAGTTAAAAGTGAAAGAAAAACTAAGCTTTCTCATAATTTATCACTATTCCTCTCATGCTAAAAGACAAAACATGTTTGGGATAAAAAAATAATGTTTAAGCTTATAAAATATTTGAAATTTAAACATTTAATAAAAGGATGATATCTTCTGCAATAACGTGAGAAAAATCCACCTGTATTGCTAATTATACTTTCCCTTTGGCACCTCAAAATTAAAGTGATTATTATTATTACGTAGAGAAAATTGATGATCACGAAAAGTAATTATTTAGTATTTCTTAAAACAACAAACATAATTTATGAAAGGTATCGAGAAACTTAAGCAGTCGATCTTCTGAATAAAAAAGTAAACATATATTTTGTAAATGATAAATGAAATGTCTTTTTGCTATTATTAACTAATTCTTTTAAAATCCCATGAGACTGTTAAAGGTGCAAGAGTTTTCGTTTCGAAGGTAATTCCATTGTAATTGAAAAAGCTGATTTTTTTTTAAATTTTGTTTTGACAGAGCCGCACTAAGCAAAACTGCTTACAGATTATTTTTTTCTTTACTTTTCGGAAAAAAAACCTGTAATAAAATGTGCTACAACGCTACAGCCCATTGTCACTCATACCAGTCACTAAAGAAGGCTCAACAAGTTAATAAGGTCCCGATGACCGCTCTGTTTTTCGATTCAGACAAGGAGCGGAGTAACGCCAGTTCCAACATTACTACACTGTAAAAATAAATATTGTTTTTACAATATAGTACAGTTAATTTTGTAGTAATAAACTGTAAAAAATGCTAATTTTTCAGTACTAAACTTCGAAATTGCTAATTTTACATTCATAAACTGAAAAATTGCAAACTTTACAGTTTAATATCGTGCATTTTACAGTTTAAAATTGGAACCTCTACTGCCAGTATTCTACTGTTGATTTGACAGCATAATACAGCTAAATTTTACGGCAATAAACTGAAATTCCTAACTTTACAGTAAGAAACTGTAAAATTGTTAGTTTTACAGTTTATTACTTTGCATTTTACAGTTTTAAATCGGAACCTCGGCTTCCAGTATCATACTGTTAAAACAACAGTTCATTTTTTGCATTATAGCGACATTTATTGGAAAAAGCTCTTAGAGCCCTGCTCCACATCAGCGTCAAACGCGACCGAAACCGAAAATCCGGGTACTTTCCATCGGAACGGGGGGACTATGTAATCCATTTTATGTTTCTGCTTTATTTTTCTGCTTTACGTCAATGTGGAGCAGGGCCCTTATACTGCTTTGTGGAAATGATTGATTTTTCGTGAATGAGTCACGATTAGCGTACACGGTGGATTATTAACCGGCGGCCATTATACTCGCTACTGTCTAGTGCAGCTCTTTACTGATAGGGAATCCACGGCTCAAGAAAATGTACTTTTTAATTCAGTACTTAAAATAAAAAGATGGATCTTACGCAATAATATGTAAGCGCCGAAATAGTTCTATTTCACTTCTCAAACTCTTGTTAGCTGAGACAGTCCTTGATAAAAATTGTTATCAAAAGAACTTTATTAGATTCACTGACTCCTGATTTTATTTATTATTATTATGTTTTGAAGGGTTGGGTGTGGTTTGTGGTTAGGGGGCGGTAGGGGGTCGGTAAACAATTTAATTTGTTGTGAGTTTCCTTCGAGAAGAACTTTTACTTTCTAAAAATAACTGATAACCGTTTTGTGCGCAGTCGATAAATCGCCTGCCAGCATCACCAATTACTCTGTGCAATGTCTCCACTAGAACTCGATCACTTTCTTCCTAAATTCGATTTTTCAACTCCTAAAAATCGAACTTAAGATTGATTTCCCAGAGAAGCTGTAGTCCGTTATTGACGAACACCAGATCTAGATATCGTTGTTGAGCATCAGCGGTTCCATTACTGTTACTCAAATGAAGTGACATTTGGGAGAAAATTAAGAACATATTTCAAATAGAAAGAACATTGTTGTAGTTCAAATTGAAAACTTAATTTATTTATCAGTACAAGAATTAAGTACATTTATTTAGTACATTATTATATGAAGTATAAAACAAAAAAATAAAAAAAAGGAATTCTTTGAAGTATGCTTTATGAACACATTAACCTTTAGACACATACTAATAATTTTGAAAAAAAAAAAAGATGTTTTGGCATCCATGGTACGCTGAGTCGTTTTGAATCAAATTCAGAAACTTCCATTTTTAACGAAAAATATGTTGTGTAAAAAATATAAGTTTAAAAGCTTCTTTATACTATTGGATTAAAGGCAACAGATGGAAAACAACTAAATCTCATTGAAAAGTGAACATAAGTAAGAGTTTTAAGTCAAAATCCCTTCAGATCCATAGTTCCTCCTTCAGAACCTTAGATTTTTTGAGAAATATACTTAGCTGGTTTGATTTTAAACTACTTCTTTAAGGATGATTGTTATGTTCATTTCAATTTCTTCTGTGCTTTTAACATTCATTAATGGTAACACTAAATGAAAAATAGAATAAATAATTTGCTATAAATTTTAATGGATAGTTAAAAGATTCATATTGACAGTGCATGATAATAGCTGTAATGGAAATAATGTGTATAACCTAAGAAGTAATATGCTCTATAATTTGTGAATAATAATATCCTTTTACAATTTTTGGTTCTGTAAGTGGATTTAAAAGTATAAAATACTTTTTATAAATTTATTTTTGTAAGTTTAAAATTATTATCTTTTAATAATTCTCCAAATTCAAACTAACTGAGGATGAAGAAAATGTCTAACGTGTTAGATGGATTATGCAGTTTATAAAAAACACATTTTGAAATTACATCGTAAAAAATATAAGTTACTTTTACAGCATAATACAGCTCATTTTACAGTAGTAGATTGTAAAATTGCGAGCTTACAGTAATAAACTGAAATCGCTAGTTTCAGTTAATTATTGTGCATTTTACAGTTTTGAACTGGAATCTCTGTTGCCAGTATTATACTGTTGTTTTTACAGTATAATACAGCTAATTTTATGGTAATATTGCTAACTGTACAGTAATAAACTGTAAAATTGCTAGTTTTACAGTGATAATGTATGTATACAGTGTATACAGTGAAAATGAACTGTAAAATATCTAGTTTTACAGTTTATTACTGGGCTGTCAATTTTAAACTGGAACCTCTGCCGTCAGTAATATACTGTAAAAACAACAACTTATTTTTTGCAGAGTAGAAACATTTACAAATCCATGTATTTTTTTCTATGTTTTTGTTCGTGTTGTTAGTTGAGGGACTTTTGTAGCTTGAGTTCAGCCCTATTAAGGCAAACAATTGCAGTGTCACATTTATCGACTAACGTGGAAATCACACTTAGCTCAGACAACGCATGGTAAAATTACTACCGACATTTCAATATTTTTTAAATCCATACCCAGGGGGAGCAGAACAATCCCCTATCTAGTACATCCATAGGCACCTTCGAAGCCCAGTCGGGCGGGGGGCGCTCTCCGCGGACCCCAGGATGGAGGAACCTAAGGCGCAACGCTAAGAGGTGGGGCAAGGAGGAGAAAAGTACATTCATAGGCATTGATTCGTTATAGGAGCTTAGAGATTTTTGTACTGCTGGAGTTATAACCTTCTCACACACATCGCCTTGACTATTACACAAGGCCGATACTTCAAATAGCGATAGGTTGGTATTAGAACGCTCTCAAAGTTCCTTGTTTTGCTTAGTGATGCCATTTATTAAAGGAAAAACAAGTATAAGGTTTTAAAATGACTTCAAGAATCCTCCTTAAACGACAGCACACATGTCAATCTCTTGCTGCTGACCAAATGGTGCTATTTTTTCGCAGAAGAAAAGTTAACCCAATATTTAAACCGCTAAACTTAGTTTTCTTTCGCGGGACGTAAATAATTTCCTTTTCTTTTACTTTTACACGTTCCGGATGCATTAAGATTAGTTTTAAATAATGGTGATTTCCCAAAAATTTCAACGTAATATACTAAACTTTATATGAGGCTACTAAAAATAGGAGAGATAACCTAGAAAACAGAGTCCAAATTGGGCACTTGAATCGCAGTGGCATTTAACATTCATTAAATGGTAAACATATTAGTATTTTATATTTTTCCATAGCTGGGTCACGAGGGATCAATGAGCATCAGTCACCATCTGCCTTTCTGCAGTCAAAACACATAAAAGCAGCTTTCGTCATTGCCAGTTTTGATTGTTCATCCAAACCTTTCTTTTTTTTCTGTTTCGTTTATTTTTATTCCGAAAGACATTACTTGAAAATAAACCATCAAGCATAAATATTTCTTTTAGTTTATTTAACTTTGAGCATTTTTTAAATCAATCCTTTGACCGCCATTTACTTTCCTGAAAGATAAATATTTTCCACGCTGCGCGTGAATAAATCTCAGGTATTTATTTATGTGATGCGTCTCTCAATAAAGCGTAATAGCGTACGGCATGCAATCACATTCCACTGCTGGGACTTGGACGCTTTCTTGAATAATGTTGTGTTTTATTTAGCGTCCAGAGTTATCTCAGGGAGCGCCAAGCACAAAAAAGTTTGTGTTGGGGGTTATTTGGGCTTTCACTGGCTCAAGATTTTTTAAATAGTACAAGACTCCAAGTTCGTAAGATATGCGGTAAACTTTGAAAACGGAAATTCTAACTGAAGCCAATATTATATTTAAACTTGTTGCTCGAAATAGCCTTTAACCGTTGGGACATGTCGTTCTGCTGCTATCATGTGAACCAACAATTTTCCATCCATCTTTGCTTTTGTATAATAACCAATAAAGGTCAAGAAATACCTTATGGAACTAGTTATTAACTTATTTTTAGTTTTCAATTACAATCAGTTGAATGCTGGCCTATTTCGGGCAAGATTGTTTGAAAATATTATGTTCTATATGTCTGTAAATAATCGCTGCATTACAAATATTCTACAAATATTATTTTTTAAAGGTTAAGTAATGCAACGACTGACTCAAGCTTTGTGTTATTTAAGAACGATAGAAAATGACGAGTAAAAAAAATGTATCGCTATGCTGGGTTAATTGAAACACAAAAGAGGAACCATTCATATTGAACTCTAGGGAATGCGATGGATTCACCACTATTTGCAGGTAACTTTTTTAATTGCTTTTTAATAAAACCATTCAAATAATTTTCAAGGAAAATTATTAAAATAGGAAATTTATTATGTTTATATCAGAAAGCTCATTAAACTCAATTTTTGAATCAAATTTAATGTTTGCATTAATTGATCTTTTTTCCATCAGGATGAAATCCGATCCCCAACGATCAACAAAAAATATTTTAATTATCATTAATACTTCTTACTTTAAAAGCAACGTATTTATGATAAAATATGTAATGATTTCAAATAAATATTTGAACATCATTGAGTGGGGAAACGTTACGGCATTCAATTTATTCTCATTAAGACACACAGTGCAGAAACACACCAAATTCTGTCACGTTACGCTAATTAGAAATATGTGGCAGACAACCGTAAAAATTAAAAATACATTAATTTACCCAAGAGAAATAGATGGTTTTAGTAATCTAAATTTCTGATATCAATCATTCTGATTCTTAAGAATTTGGCTTTGTGTACTGAAACAAAAGCTGTTTTTTTCTTTGAAGGAAGATAGAATGCATCAGCAAGAAGTAAAGAAATGCATTCTTTTCAGAATCAATTTGTTTCCTTCCGATTTCGTCGTTACTTGTTTCGAACCCGCGAGGAACATCTGGAATTTTTTACCTCCCAGATAGAATTGATTGCGGGGCTCTTGTTTTGGTGTTTCGAACACTCATGTCAGAAGATTCATGTCTCTCAGTGCTTTAAAATAACAGGTAACGGTTTGTCTTTTTTTTTTTCCTCGAGAACAATTTAAGATGCCCTAAATCTTTGGTGTGTTTAAGATTGAATGTTTGTTCGGAAAGATGTCAGTCGCTTATCCATTTTTAGCGAAAGTTCTTTTTAACAAAATAACTCCATTTTCTTTTAACAACTATTTATATTTTCGAAGCTAAAAAATACAGGGTTATTCTAAATCAGCAGTAGGCAACCCGTCGATCGTGATCGACCAGTCGATTTCGAGCCAGTTTTGAGTCGATCGTAGCGTTATTTTGAAGCTTGCTTTTTGTAGGAGAAACATTAATGCCCATTAATTTGTGAAACAAAATTAGGATTTAATGTCTAAAACAAAAGTTATATGAAAAAAATCTGGTATGGGTCCCACACTACTTCCTTTTACGTGTAAATTTCTTTGTAGATGCCTTAGTGTTACAATAGTGCTAGGAGTGAGGAATATAGCAATTCGAACATTTACACCCATAGTTTGCCACGAAACAATGCAAAACAAATGTTTTACAATGATTCATTTTCTAAATATCGCCGATTTTAACATCATTCAGTGGATTTTTCGCAAAATATCGCCAATAGCGCCAAATTGAACCCAAATTCAAAAAAAAAAAAAAAAAAAAATCGCCAAATTTGTTGCCAACTTGGCGACATGTCGCCAAGTCAAACTCTTGGTGACCAAAAGCTTGGCGATATATCGCCAAGTGGTCGTGCCAATTCATCTGCATTGAAATTAACACTGATGTACCCCAAAAAGGGGTAAAACACCCCCTTGGGGGCATTCGAATGCAACCACAAGGGGAGGTGCACAACTAGACCATCCTCAGAGCCTACATACCAAGCTAGAAGCTTCTACGGCATGTAGTTTTTGAGTTATGCGACCCACATACGCACACACGTACATACAGACGTCACGAGAAAACTCGTCGTAATTAACTCGGGGGTGGTTGAAAAGGATTTTTCGGCTGCTTATATGTTGGTAGGTACATATGCACGTGCTTACAGGTCGAAAAAACTACTGAACATTCATTCGGGGTTGAGCAAAATCAAAATTTAGTCTCAAATTTGAGTGATTTTTTTTTTCGCGATCACAATACTTCCTTTACTACGTAAAAGGAAGTAAAAATATACATTTTTCACCGACACTGCAACTTTTTATAGTGATTATTTTAACAACTTTAAAACAAACAATACATTTACATATGAAGGTATTTTGGTGTGGATTAAAATAACATTATTTTAGCAGTTTAAAGTAACTACTTAAAAAGTATCAGAATCTTTTTTGCTAAAGAGTTAACCTACAATTTGAAAACAACATTATCTCAACCGTATGCAACACATTCAATTTACACATTCGCTTGAGTTTTGTAATGATTTCTCTTTTCCACATTCGCTCGGAAAGTAGACCTTTAGTCAGTTTATGTCGCCAACCGCTGTTCTAAACGATGGAGCAATTAAAAAAAATCATACTTATTGAAGTAAAACTTCAAAACGAGCAATCTCTACGCCAGTGAAAAGAAGAAGTTTCAAAGTTTATTTTCAATTATAACCGTTTGATGTGTCCAATCTCTGCTCCACATGATCCTCTGACACAAGCAGCAGTAATGGTTCCAAATGCTGCCAGTATATTTTTCACGCGAATAGACTTCCATTCGTTCACTGTCAGCTGAGTGAGACAACTACTGTGGAACGCAAGGTTTTCTGCATTTTTAAGTTATCAAAAAGTGAGTCACAAATTGTATTTGAAGTTTGTCTGCAGTTTCAAAGTTTTTTTTCCAGTTATAAACGTTGTTTGCTGCATATCTTCATGTGACACACGCTGCAGTCATAGTTCCAGAAGTTGCTGATAGAGCAGCGCCGGTAGAGTTCGCACGACCACAGAAAGCCATTTGTTTCATTGTAAGTTGAGTGAGACAACTACTGTGGAATACAAGGTTTTCTGCATTTTTCAGTTATCAAAAAGTGAGTCACAAATTGAAGTGGAATTGGCATTTCGTACCAAATTCGGTATTGAAACACCAACTGTAAAAAGCATTTGCTGTTGATTTACGCAATTTCGACAGATTATAAGTAAGTGTGTGTGAAGCGAAAAGCACAGGCCGAAGGTGTGTGTCACAGGATGATGTGCAGATGACGGTGGACACATTGAGCATTTACAATTGAAAAAAAAAAACCTTTGAAACTTCCTCTTTACATTGGTATGAAGAATGTTCACTTTTTATTTGTACTTCAATAAATGTGAACTTTTAAAAATTGTTCCATCTTTTCGAATAACCCTGTATATTTACTTGTTAGCAGTATTAAACTTTTTTCTATAAAGCATTTTTACTCAAATCGCAAGTGATTGTTTAAATGAAAGTATACTCTGAATAGTTTCCCACAAACTCAAATAATTCTTCTTGAATTTACTGGTCTAAGAACTGGTAGTTTAGTGCAGCATATTATATTGTAACGTTTTACCTTAAGTAAAGCATTACAGTGTGAACTTTAGTGTAAATGTTTCCTTACATTTTACTTAAGATGCAAGGGCAATTTGACATTTTAAGCAAACGTTTTCTCAACCTGTAGATTTTAAGGAATCTTTTTTGCACTCATTATGATAAAACGTTCGAATTACTATTTCTTGATTGGTACATTTTAAAAAGGAAAGTTATACTTTACTTTAGTTACAGTGATTATTCCACAAATTAAACGATTTTATTGCAAAAATTGAAATTTGGTATTGTTTACACTTATTCTATTTTATTTCATTTTTCACATAGTTAAAGTCAAAGAAAGACGAAACAATCATTAAAAGAGGCTTAATGCACTTTAAGACACCCAAATCGGAAATAAATGAAACAATTAAAAAATGTCGCCAAGTTGGGGACGAATTTGGCGAAAAAAATTATTTTTTTAATTTGGGTATAACTTGGCGCTATTGGCAATATTTTGCGAAAAATTTACTAAATGATGTTAAAATCAGCAATATTTAGAACATTAACCATTGTAAAACATTTTTCTGCACTGTTTTGTGGCAGATTAGGAGTGTAAATATTTGAATTGTTACCTTGTTCACTCCAAGCACTTTTTTAACATTTAAGGCAACTACTAAGAAATTTACACGTAAAAGGAAGTAGTGTGGGGTCCATACCAGATTTGTTTGTTTAAAAGATCTCCTCTACGACACTTAATTCCCATATTTCACATTTCGATTTGAAATTTTTGTCGTTTAATTTTAAATCGTTAATGCTTAGCAGTGGAACCTACGGAGAACTTCAAGACCAATGTAGATTGCGAACCCTTTATATACACTGCTCGACATTGAAAATGCAACACCAAGAAGGAGTGGTCAGAAATTGATGAAATTTGGTAAGAAGACAGAGACAGCATGGAACAATAAGTGATATTTATTTCAAAATAAATAAGCAAAATTTAGAGCGAGGACGGCGTCGGCTCAGTAAGAAGTAGGACCACCGCGGACAGCGATGCACGAAGAAACACGTCTAGGCATGGAGTCAATAAGCCTGCGGATGGTGTCCTGAGGGATGGCACTCCATTCCCTTTCAACCATTTGCCACAGTTCGTCCTCTGAACGAGGCAGTGGCAGGTTCTGCAAACGGCGTCCAATCACGTGGCACACATGTTCGATTGGTGACAAGTCAGGAGAGTATGGTGGCCAGGAAAGCATCTGTACATCTCGTAGAGCATGTTGGCTGATTCGAGCACTGTGAGGCCGGGCGTTATCCTGTTGAAAAATTGCATTTGGCAGACCCTGAAGGTAGGGGATTGCCACCGGCCGCAGTACATTATCTACATATCGTTGGGCCGTCATAGTGCCCCGAATACGAACTAGAGGTGATACGGAATTCTATGCAATAGCGCCCCAAACCATTATGCCACGTTGTCGCGCTGTGGGGCGTTCCACAGTTACTGCCCGATTCGATCTTTCTCCACGTCGACGACACACACATATGCGATGACTATCGCTGGACAAACAGAAGCGGGATTCATCTGAGAACACTACGGTTTGCCATTCTGCCATCCACGTCGCCTG
>JAXGGA010012415.1:0-38827 GCA_038373865.1 Uloborus plumipes
GATTGGAAGTGAGTTGCGACGGTGTCTTTGGGTACCACGCTACTTAGGAAGCACGGACCACAAGCAGGGGTCCCATAGACCCTACTTCTGTTCAATGAACAGATGAAAGTCATGAAAGTCATTGGCGCTCTGTTGGAACTTAATGGGTGGGTGTGAAAAATGTCCTATTGAAATTGCTGAAGGAACCTCTGAGTTACACGAACAATATGCGGAGGGGCATTGCCATGGATCAGAATAATTCCAGAAGTCAGAATGCTTCTTCGTTTGTTTTGACTAGGTCTCTGTAAGCAACGCAAAGTTTCACAATAAGAATATGCAGTAATTCGCAAAACCATTCGCAATTCACACTTTGCGTTAAAATGAACAGTGACAGTCATGTTCATGTGATATCAGCTCAACGGAAAACGACATGTTGGACTCGTCAGTGACAGTTGTGTAGAGGGAGAGGGAGGGTGACATCGTCACCTATTATGGACATCGGCTATCTGCCGCATGCCTGTCCTTCATACTGCGCGATCGAAGGTTGAAAAAAAAAAAGCAACCCTCGTATATTTAGGGAACCAAGCTCCATTGAAAGATAATACGTAGGACCAAGACTTAGGACCAAAGTTCAAAGAGGTATTTGAATTCAAAATTCTAGCGCACACAAAATAACAAACGTGATGAAATTGGAGAATATTGCTCCTCCCCGAAGAATAAGTAAAAAAGTAAATTCCAACGTTTCCAATTTACATTTATTATTACTATTGAAAAATAAAGGTAATGTTATGCTATAATACGCAGAAATACCAAGAAAGCTCGTAAAAGTGGAAAAAAACATATAATTTTACACCCTTGTTTGCAGCTATCTTTTCCCAGGAAAGATGTAAATAACCACGAGCGTAAAATGGTACACAACAAAGAACGCTGAATTTTATTTTTCGATGAATATTGCTCGTAGTGAGGTCAAATATTTCGCGTTTGAATTGTTTTTTCATGCTTGCGATTTCCTTAAACACAATGTAGAGGACCCGTGGGACTACATAAAAAGTTACTTTACCGTTCTTTCTCCGCTTTAAACTTTTACATATTATTTTTGCATCTCATTTTGATTGTTTTTGTGTCAGAAGGAATGCCTCTAGGACTAATGGTGTAAAAAATTGGTCTTTCAGGCTAAACAAGGACACTCTGTATTTATATTTCATATAATAATAAAGATCAATCAAAAGATGTAATTGAAGTTAAAAACCAACGTAAATGAAGCACAAATTATAAGTAGAAAGAACAGCTACTGTCTGATCTTCTTAGATGAAACTTTCCGCGCATTTACGCATGCGTCAGGTCTTCTCTAATCTTAGCAAAATAGGGGTATTTAGGTAAGATAACAATAAGGGGAAGAATAATAAAAAGTATTTTGAGCCGTATCAAACAACGTGAAACAATGCTAATTTCAAATACATAGTTCAGTTGAATATGTCAAAATTATATTGCATATGCAAGTTTTGAATTGAAAACTTCGGAAAGTTATCAACCTGAACGCATCTACCCTTTTTTAAGAGAAACTGTTCGCGAGTGCTAGGCGCGGTTTTCATGGTTTCATGGACAGACAGTAATAATTATTTCAAGGCTACAATGGAGTCTCTTCATGAGTGCGGGAGCGCTCAGTTCTCTTACAACTATCATGTTGTGTGCTGAGCCTTTGCACTAATAAAGAGCTCCATTGTAGCCGTGAAATAGCTATTTGCTGTACTTTTTACCCAATTTGTTCTGTATTTACGTCAGTTTTTAAATTCAAATACAGTGAACTCTCACTTATACGCCGCCTCATTTATGCGCCTTTTTCACTTATATGACGATTTTCAATGGTCCCAACATATTCCATAGCAAAATAATGATAGTATCATTCGTTTATGCGTCGCTCTAAAGATAAATATTTCACTTATGCGCCGATTTGTCCCTAAAATGTATGAAAATTATTTATTTTCTTTAAAAAATAAGCATTTTTCTTTACTTTCCTCTTTAATCTTTCGCCTTTATTGCTCACGGAAGGCATTTTTTCCGCATGAACTAGAGTTCGGAAAGGGACAATTTTCTATTACCCATCGTTTTAAAGGGAACTATTTGTAATTAGGTTATGCTACAACTTTTGTTTTCTCTTTATCATTATAGTTACGTTACAGAAATTGCCAAACTGTAGTAATATGTCCCTTTTCTATAGAAACATTCTTATTCACTCTCTTATTAGAACCTATGTTGAGTTTTAGTCCTTTAAATAGGCTTGTTCACTTATACGTCTCTCTCACTTATGCGCCTTTTTCTGTCGGTCCCTTGGGCCGGCGCATAGTGAGAGTTCACTGTATATTTACACAAAAAGCTTATTTGATCAATTTTCATTAAATTAAAAGATGACAGAATATTATTTCCAAAGATCAAGAATTCAACAATAAAAGATAATTCTGAAATATAATTAGTCCCTACATGAGAGAATACGGTAGCTCAAACTATTCAGAATCGAGTACTCTTAAAACAATGTAGCAAGTATCGAATGGTAGCGAGGAATCAAAAATCATTTCTCAATCAGTTCACAATAATATGTACCGTGGAGCAAACGCGAATGTTTCGAGAGTTATTCAAACAACATCGGGCAAAGATTCAACAAGTTTGAGGGGGGAAAATCAATGCATGGGTTATGAAATATTCCGTTTCCTACTCATTTGCATTAAAATAAATTCCGCATTATTAACCAGAAAAGAGTGGTTCAATTAAGTCTGCATTATTTATAGCTTAAATTTGCAGCAATCAATGGTAGTGTAAGGGAATGTTTTAAAATAGTAGAACTGAAAAATCAGAAGTTTATTGTCATTATTATTGATTCATTTACTTGAGGAAATAGGTAAAATGAGGAACATTAATATTTTAATTTGTCTACTTATGGTGTATAAAGTTGATAATATGATACAAAGACTGTTCTTTTCTTTCCTATATACAGGGTGTTCCATTTTGACTTGCTCGGCCTTTATTTTCTCAACCGATTGTCCTAGATGCATACTTCCAATAGTAAAAATGCTCAAAATGAGGCATAGAGTTAAGACAATAAAAGTGAAGCGAAAAAAGAATTTAGTCAAAAAATACGAAAGGTAACTTTTTATGCGGATCCTAAGTCTCCTATCTTATCTTATGTTTAGAGAAACCAAGAGCATAAAAACAAAATTCGGAGTCAAAAAGCTTGACATCAGTAAGCCTGACTACTACCAATCAGGCTTGGAGTTGTCGCCGATTACGTAATCATAATCCGCGTAATCGCTTACATTTTTTTGTAACCGTAATCATAATCAGAATTTTGGAAAAGGGACACTCTTAATCGTGTAATCGTAATTTTAATCAAGTATATCTTATGTAATCGTAATTGTAATCATTCTTTCAATAATCGTAATGTAGCCTTGTAATCGTATAATCGGAATTTTTTTTCAAAATATTTTCACATATAATTAGTTTTTGTTTTATATTCCAATGCTCATATTATTTTTAATCACTAAGTATATAAAAGAAGAAAAGTTGTGTATATATAGATTTTTAAAGCATTTTTTATGTTTAAAAAAGTCAAATATTACTTAAGAATTTCATAAAAATTTCCTTTGAGACATTTATTCTTAAGAATTTTACAATTCCAATATTGATTATACGTAGATAATTTATAAATTGCTAATTTATATTTTTCGTAATAGTAATTTCGAAAAATAGTTTCGTAATAGTAGTATTTCGTAATTTACCGAAATAAATAAATGGTTAATTTAACTGAATATAATAAAAAATATTACTTGCTGTGCAATATTGTAAAATATTTTAAAGAAGGTTTAACTTTTATATGTTTCGTTTTCCTTCCGCTTAACTAATAAGGTGCACTGAAACTTGACCCCCCCCCCCAACAAAAATTGTTGGTTCCTCCTCTATATATCTATATCTATCTCTCTCTCTCTCTCTCTCTCTATATATATATATATATATATATATATATATATATATATACACTGAAGTGACAAAAGTCATGGGATACCTCTTAATATCGTGTCGGCCCTCCTTTTGCCCGGCGAAGTGCAACAACTCGACGTGGCATGGACTCAACAAGTCGTTGGAAGTCTTCTGCAGGAATATTGAGCCATGCTGTCTCGATAGACGTCCATAATTGTGAAAGCGTTGATGGGGCAGGATTTTGGGCACGAACAGACCTCTCGATGGTGTCCCATAAATGCTCAATGGGATTCATGTCGGGCGATCTAGGTGGCCAAATCATTCGTTGGAATTGTCCAGAATTTTCTTCAAACCAATTGCGAACAGTTGTGGCCCGGTGACATGGCGCATTGTCATCCATAAAAATCCCATCGTTGTTTGGGTACATGAAGTCCATGAATGGCTGCAAGTGATCTCCAAGTAGCTGCACATAAGCATTTCCAGTCAATGTTCGGTCCAGTCGCACTAGAGGACCAAGTCCATGCCATGAAAAAACAGCCCACACCATTACGGAGCCACCACCAGCTTGAACAATGCCTTGCTGACAGTTTGGGTCCATGGCTTCGTGGGGTCTGCGCCACACTCGAACCCTACCATCGGCTGTTACCAGCTGAAATCGTGACTCATCGGACCAGGCCACGGTTTTCCATTCATCTAGGGACCAACCGATATGCTCACGTGCCCACGAGAGTCGCTGCAAGCGATGTCGTTCTGTCAGTAAAGGCACTCGAGTCGGTCTTCTGCTGGAATAGCCCAAGAAATCCAAATTTCTCCGCACAGTTCTAGCAGACACGTCCATTGTACGTCCCACATTGATTTCTACGGTGATTTGACGCAGTGTTGCTTGTCTGTTAGAATTTACGACTCTTTGCAGACGTCGCCGGTCTCGATCTTTAAGTGCAGGCGGTCGACCACTGCGCTGTCCATGGTGGGATGTTATGCCTGAAATTTCATACTCTCGGCACACTCTTGACACAGTGGATCTGGGAATGTTGAATTCTCTAACGATTTCCGAAATGGCATGACCCATGCGTCTAGCTCCAACTAACATTCCGCGTTCAAAGTCTGTTAATTCACGTCGTGCGGTCATCATCACGTTAAAACCTCTTCACATGAATAACTTGAACAGAAATGAAAGCTCTGTAAAAGCACTGCGCATTTATACCTGTTCTATGCGATGCTACTGCCATCTGAAAATTTGCATATTGCTATCCCATGACTTTTGTCACTTCAGTGTATATATATATTCCTCTCAATAGCTGTAATCGTGTAATCAAAATCGTAATCGGCATATAATTATCGTGATTGATTATATTTTTTACATAATGTAATCATTGCTGTACTTGTAATTGCGATTTGTCAGAGGACTGTAATCGTAATCGTAATTGTAATCTCCAATTTGTCATACTCGTAATCATAATCGCAATTTTATTACATTTTCTCATAATTGACTCCAAGCCTGCTACCAATATTTCCCGAGATATAAAAAGCTGAGTTTTGTGGCTTCATACTAACTGTTAATAACGTGTTATTGGGGGAAAGAAACCTTTAGTAAAATGACAACAGGTATTTTAAGCTTTAAACCTTTCTTGAAAACTAAAATGTTGTGTCAAATCGTATTTGTGAGCAAATGTTCTTCGGTTAATTACCTTAATTTTTAGGAGGCTTGTTACGGATGGAAAAATATTCATCCGTTAGTCAGTAAGTTTTCTCTTACTTAAAATTGTTCAGAATTGTTATGAAGAATGAGTCACTGCTTCTATAACTGAATCAGTTGTGTCATATTGCAGAAATTGTTCTCTTGGCACATTCTCTTTCGCCTCATTGTTTTCTGCAGTTCTCTTAGTTGCGTAAATCAATATGAACTTTGAAGGATTTTTACAGAATGTTAGAGTCTATGAATGGAAGTCTGAATGTCGACATCAGTGGAATATTGAATTACAAAAAAAACATGAGGCAAAGCTAAAAATTATGTTGAAACAAACAATTTCATAACAAGTGAGTCGTTCTATTATATGTTATCCAAATAGAAACAAATCAACTGTAAATGAAAACCATTCAACTCCCTTTTCATTTCTTAGTCGAAAACAAAGTAACAGAAATAATCGACTAAATAAAGGAAGGTTTTGGTAAAGATCATCTGTCTTGAAATACAGGTCAAACAAAAACAAAGTGACGTAATAGTTTCTGCGTACCTACTCTTTCTATGACGTAATAGTTTCTGCGTACCTGCTCTTTCTGTTCTGTTTATTTACCCTCACGTTTCTCGCATTCCTGGATCACTTGACTGTGGTCAGTTAACCATCATCTTTTTGCACTGATGATGGGGCTTCATTTATAATAGTCCCGAAATAGCTATTTGCTAGAGTTTTCTAACTCTTTTTAAACCTTTTATTTGTACTTTGGGACACGTTGTCTTGCATTTTTAACTTCATTAATTGTACAAAGTTTTCGACTGCTTTTCTTACAAAAAACAGAGTAGTTTCTTCTTCGACATCAATAATAATGCTAAAATTCTCGAGCAATCAAAATTTATCGATGACTAGTGAACCATAAATGATAAAGTATATAAAGTAAATGAAGAAAAAAAATACCTTTGTGCAATAAATGTAAAGTATAAACACAACGTTAAAGAAGAACAAATACGCAAGGATACTGCAGGCATGTGTTTCGGCGTTACAAGGAACGCCATTTTCTATGAAAAGAAAATTGTGAGCTTATGGATGCAGAGACATCCGCCGAATCCCGTGCCTGCAGTATCCCTGCGTATTTTTGATTCTTTAACGTTGTGTTTATACTTTACATAAATGATTGGTACGAATTTTTGATTCATTCTTTCTCATATTTGTGTAATATTTATAATGTTTCTAGCTGTAAATCACGCCGTGAACTATTGTCTTCTTTTTTTCCATAAGGCCCTTAATATTATTGACTGTTCCCATATTAGTTCCATCCAACTTGTTCCAAATAAAATTCTTAGAAGTCATTCATGTTTTAAGAACAATTTTACCAAAATTAATACTGCTGTTAATTTTTTTTCTTTCTAAATTTTACGATTTTTTTAGCATTCATTGTCACGATTCCGATACTTTAGGGCGCTTTTCCACTTACCAACACGGCAACGATAAATCGTAAGCGATTGTCGTCATCCGACATTAGAGCATGCAAAATGCATTAAAATATGCTATGCGCTTTTCCATCTCCCGATTCAAGGACGATTGTGTCGTCTCTGACCGAAAGATGTCGTTTGTCGTCCCATTCGTGTCGGATGGCATCAGTCTCACCTTTAAAATCGGGACGCCATTCATTCATCTGTTTACTTTCTTCGAAATATAGCAATGGCGTTTAAATTCGACATCTCTGCATTAATAAATCTAAGTTTCAATTTATAGACGATTGATAAAAGATGTAGCAATAAAAGATTTTAATCATTTTATTACTTTCTTCTATATCTAATATATAGAAGAAAGTATTGGTTTCGTGAAAATTTTCGAATGTCGAATTTTGACGGATTTGCACGTTTTGAGGTGTGCTGAGTCCATTTCGACCATTTTTGGAAAATGTCTGTCTGTCTGTGTGTGTGTCTGTGTGTGAGTCTGTATGTGTGTGACCAGTTTTTGTGGCCGCGCTAGAGCAAAAACTACTGAATGAAATCGAACAAAAATTTTTGCACATATGTACCACCATGTAAACTGGTGGACCTGACTTTTTTTAGCGAATTCCTCTAAGGGGGGTGGAGCAATCGCACGTGTTCTGCGCGGGGGTGATTGCTATATCTCAGGAAGTAACCGGCGGAATCAAACGAAAATTGGTCCATAGGTAGACCCTATTGAGTACAGGTGCTGATTCAATTTGTGTGTCAATATCTCAAAGGGGGGTGGAGCAATCAAAAGTGCTTATTTTGTCATTGCACCTACTGTATCTCGGGAAATATTGCTGCGATTTGAATGAAATTTGGAATAACACTAACCCAATATGGAAGCAAGCATCGATTAAATTTTGGCGCCAATCGCCCCAGGGGGAGGGTGGGGTGATTTTTGCGCTTAGTCAACAATGCGAAAAATTAATTCATTAAAAAATCGCTTTCATGCTATTTAATTATCAAAACAGCTGAAAACTTTCAATGATTTGAAATTTTTAACTGTTGCCAATTTCTTTTTACTAACAAATAAAATGTTTGCAATTAATCTAAACAAGGCTTTTGCAATGATTTCCAATTTCGCTCATTGATTCTGCATTTGCAGGGTTATTACGATAATTGGGAAATTGGAGCTGTCTCCAATTACTCGGGCGAGTGCGTATTTTATTTTGTAACCGGAATTCATAAGATAGATATAGAAGAAAGTTTCGTGACGGCCACGACAGCTAGTTTTATACTTTGTTTCATTAATTGTAGCGCAGACGATTTTTAATGCTTCAAAAAAGATTAAATTTTCATTCTGAACTTTCTTCGATAAGGAACACAGTAGTCATGGCATTCAAGTTTGACGTGAATGTTTTGTGTGAATTAATTGAGCAGCAACCGTGTCAATGGGATAAGCGAAATATTTTATTCAAAAACAAATTCACAGGGATAAAGCCTTGGAAGAAGTTTTTAGATTTTTAGATTAGGAATATGACGGCGAATCTTCTACAGAAAAGAAAGAGACAGGTAAGTTCAAAGAGCATTGTTCGTAACTGTAAAAATATATTATACACTTTAGATTGAACTGCTTGTGTTAAATAACCTTGACCAGATTTTAACTTTTTACTATTCTTTGTAAATTTAGTAAAAATATTTAAACTCCCCTAAAATCTTTTTGCAATTTCATGAAAAGTGTATAAAACTGGCCTACAATGTGCATTTCTTTAAAAATATCGTGCACCCAATAGCGTTTCTTAATTTGTTTTCATTTTCTCCGGAGGTAATGCAAATATAGTAGTTATAATCTGTTAAATTGAGCAACCATAATAATATACGTGCGAACACAGTGCTGTTTCGAAATGAAATGCGGTGGAAAATGACCCGTTCGGAGAAACGATATCGCTTGAATGGAAAAGCAGTGCTATAGACGACACGACACCGTACTTATCGTTGCAGTATTACCGTCCGACTTTCGTCGTTGTCGTGTTGTCAAGTGGAAAAGCGCCCTTATTGTCTTTCAAGAAGGTATTTATTATCAAGATAATTTTCTTTTCTTCTTCTTTTAAGTTCTTCAATCATTTAAAAGCATTACAATAATGATAAGTATGTTGAAAATAACAATAATAATACACTGTAAAAAAAATCTAAAACGTCACAGATTATTTTTGGGTAACATTCCGGGATTTTACAGGTTTCTACTATTTTCCTGTAAAAATAAAGTATCTGTTATTGTAACTGTCATTGAAGTCTTGTAACTCGTTCACTGTGTGCATTTTCCTCATGTATAAACTTTACTGCTTCATTGTTTCTAATATATGTTGCCTCTATGCTGTCTCTAGTGCTGCTGCTAGAAATAAAAAAATTGAAAACCGTATTGGGGTCATTTTCAAAACTTGCTTACATTTGCTGTCCGGAGGTTAAAAATACTATTTTGAAGCATAACTTATATTTTAAATTCAATGCGAACAATTATTTTCAGCAAGAAATACTCCCCAAAAAATTCTATCACTCAAAAAATTGTTGAAATTTATTTATTTATTTTTATATAAGTCTTTAAAAAATGAGAATCAAGGCAAAAACGCTTGTCCATTTCTAATTTTCGCAAGTTCAACTATTTTTTTATATATTTAATTGTATAAAAAGTATATACAACAAATTATGTTTATATATTGACTATTAGTGCATGATATTCATAATAAATATTGACAATAGTAACTTTTTTCATTGAGAAATGTATGAATATATTTTGTCCGGAAGTTCTTGTCAAGTCCGTTACCCTAAAAATAATTTAGCTAAAAAGGGTATTTATTGCAATCAAAAGATGGTAACACGTATTCAGTTAACTTAACAAACTAGTGACGTAACTATTTCGTACCACTTTGTTTTCCTGAGTCAAGAAGTATTGTTATGGCGTTTCGCACAAGATGTCTTCCAGGAGCGTATTTTTATTCTTTGTCAAGTCTGTTACCAAGTATTTTAGAGAGTATTAATTTTTACTTTTTCTCAACTTTTACCCCAAAATATTGTTTATTATATAAGTCTAAGAAAATGCATATTGTTGTTTAATTTTTAAATTCGACAACCTAGCCATAGTTTGACATTTTGGTTGAAGTGTCAAGTCCATTACTGGTCAAATCCGTTACCATGTCCGTTACCAATAAGTGATATTTATTTCAAAATAAATAAGCAAAATTTAGAGCGAGGACGGCGTCGGTTCAGTAAGAAGTATGACCACCGCGGACAGCGATGCACGAAGAAACACGTCTAGGCATGGATTCAATAAACCTGCGGATGGTGTCCTGAGGGATGGCACTCCATTCCCTTTCAACCATTTGCCACAGTTCGTCCTCTGAACGAGGCAGTGCCAGGTTCTGCAAAAGGCGTCCAATCACGTCCCACACATGTTCGATTGGTGACAAGTCAGGAGAGTATGGTGGCCAGGAAAGCATCTGTACACCTCGTAGAGCATGTTGGCTGATTCGAGCACTGTGAGGCCGGGCGTTATCCTGTTGAAAAATTGCATTTGGCAGACCCTGAAGGTAGGGGATTGCCATCGGCCGCAGTACATTATCTACATATCGTTGGGCCGTCATAGTGCCCCGAATACGAACTAGAGGTGATACGGAATTGTATGCAATAGCGCCCCAAACCATTATGCCACGTTGTCGCGCTGTGGGGCGTTCCACAGTTACTGCCGGATTCGATCTTTCTCCACGTCGACGCCACACACGTATGCGATGACTATCGCTGGACAAACAGAAGCGGGATTCATCTGAGAACACTACGGTTTGCCATTCTGCCATCCACGTCGCTCTGGTCCGGCACCATTCCAAACGTTGGAGTCTGTGCTGTGAGGTCAATGGCAGTCTTCTTAGCGGGAGCCGTGATTGCAGGCCACGTGCAACCAGTCGACGGGAAATGGTTCTGGTCGACACAGGAACATCCAGGGTACCTTGCACGTGCTGCAGAATCGACGTACAAGTGACTTGCGGGTCCGCCACAGCTTGTCGGTGAATCCGTCGATCCAAGCGGTCTGACGTCACTCTTGCTGCACCTGCACCCCTCAATGTGGCTACATTTCCTCTTTCCAACCATCTCCGATACAGCCGATGCCCAGTGTTTGCATCCATGTGGGTATCAGCTGCAATTTGACGTATGGACCAACCTCTCCTTCTCAGTCCGATCACCATACCCCTTGTAAAGTCGTCTATATGCTGGAAGTGTCTTCGTTGAGGACGGCGTGGCATTTCCTCCTATCACACGTATCCTTCGAGACAAAAACCAAATTTCTCCGATAATTAGTCTGGCAGAAAAACCAACATGAACATAGCCCACTTTTCAACTTCATTCTCTTATATCTTACTTCACGTGCGTCGGAGAGCTGCGCATTTCATATCATTTGCATAACTCAGTGACGTGCTTCTACGGTAAAATTTCCATGAATTTCTGACCACTCCTTCTTGGTGTTGCATTTTCAATGTCGAGCAGTGTATAATTATTTTTAGTACAAAATTATTTTTTTTACTCTTAAAACTAAATTAGACTAATTACAATTTCCAAATAAAGCTATTTCGTAATCAAAAATGAATTGGTCAAAATATAATTTCCTTTAAAAGAAAGTTCTTTATTTTTCAGATATACTATTTACAGTTTATGGTTAACGTAGTAGAATGCATTTTGAGACAATTGGGCCCAAAAGAAGATAATTTATTTGATTTGTACACAGCACAAGATTTTAATTTCCGCTTATGTAATTTATTTTCAACTCTGGAACAGAAATTCTTGAATTATGTTTTATTATGTAAACGCAATTTTCCTCTTTGATTTAATTTTGTGTCCTTAATTGTCTGAGCTAAAAATACAAACTGTTTTCAACAGTTACCCAAGTAGCATACTTCGTTTTTTAAAGGTTGTAAAATGGTTATTAACGTTGTGACAGCGGATTAAAAACGTTTATAAAACGTTTAAAGGTTATTTGTGCTACCTGGGTATTTATTTTATGAAAAATATGAAAAGATTCTCAAAGGCACTAGTGTAAGATTTAAGTAAAACCTGATGGATATTGCCGTAAGCCGTAATACAATTAATAAAACTTGTTTGATCTATTAGTTTTTGTAAGCTTTCACATGAATTTTCAAGGTGGACTATGCTTTAACTCATGACAAAAAAATATTTAAAAAAAACTTTTACTCGTTTCTGACAAGTTAAAATGTTTAAAAAATATTCAATCAAGAATTACATCCAAACAAACACTTTGTATTTCCAAGAAATATAATTTTGCATAAATTTTACTGTACTTTTTCACTTTTCTTTTCCATGCTCAGATTAAATGCATATATCGCTGCTTGAAATGAACAGTGGCATATCTGCAAAAATCGATTTTTTTTTTATTAAATCAAAAAATTCAATTTTTTTTACTCTTTCTTGTGGTAATATCGGCATATTTCTAGTTTCAAAATATCACACAGCAATCGTTAGTGTCGTTGTGCATAGTTATTATTTTGGCGCGCTTCTACTAGTAAACAATGACACAGCCGCCATTGCGTCAGTTCTAAAGCAGTGCTTGGAAGAGGAACATCTATGTATCTGTAAGTTGATTCGGCATAAGTACCCTTAATACCATTTTACTTCAAAATACCGTTTTACTGCAAAAACTTTGAAACGCTCTAGTGAAAAGTAGTGTTTTGCAAATATGCCCCTGTTCGTTTCAAGCAGCGATATGTAGTACACTGCGATGCAAAAGTTTAGACAAAATGCAAATATGTGAATAAAAACAAAACTATTCAACGAAATTCTTTCAAATTTCTACTGCAGGTACACAATATGGTCCCAAATACGTGTCTGGAGTTCTTGTAACTATAACTGGAATCAAATTTTGGATATTGCAAAAGACATTTTTTTACATTGTTGCAAAAGTTTAGACAATAGTCAGCTTTTATGCAAATATCCCTTGAAATGTGATTGGTGGAGGAAATGCGGGACTATTATTCATTTATAAAGTGCAGAGATTGCTGAATAAATAATCAAAATCTCAAAAGCTCTTTAGTTCTCGTGTAAAGAAGATGAGAAAGTTTGGACGCCGAAATTTGAAAATGAACCTACTTTATTAATTTTTTGTCTTTTAAATCGGCTCTGGTATGGTAGAACATTGTTTTTTACTTCGTGGAGAGCAAATTCAGACATGCGTATCGATCAAAAAGTCCAAGAAAAATTATATTTCTTAAGGATGAAGGAATTGAAAAAAAACGGTTCAGACTGACGATTCGCCCCTTAATCCTACAAAACTTCAACTTAGGTCAAAAACAGCACGTGACAGCATAAGTAGATGAACAACTGAATCGGAATGCATAAAAAGAACAAAGAATTGTGCTTGAGCCTTTTCGAACAGAGTGTCCCAAATAAATCAGATTTTAATGTGAAAAGCAGCATATGTAACATCGTGACTAAAAAATGAATGGTACTTTCTTTGATAAAAATTATTAAAATTGGGATGGCCTGGATGGATTATAATTCTTTTAGCGGGACTTGAGAAAAATCCAATGATCATATGCTGTGCTGCTTTTACCAATAAAATCTGGCTTATTTGGGATACCTCTGTCTGAAAAGGCTCAGGCACAATTCTTTGTTTTTTTTATGCATTCCGATTCAGTTGTTCATCTACTTTTGCTGCCACGTGCTGTTTTTGACCCAAGTTGAAGTTTTGTAGGATTAAGGGGCGAATCGTCAGTCTGAGCCGTTTTTTGAATTCCTTCATCCTTAAGAAATATAATTTTTCTTGGACTTTTTGATCGATATGCATGTCTGAATTTGCTCTCCACAAAGTAAAAAACAATGTATTATCATACAAGAGCCAATTTAAAAGACAAAAAATTAATAAAGTAGGTTCATTTTCAAATTTCGGCTTCCAAACTTTCTCATCTTCTTTACACGAGAACTAAAGAGCTTTTGAGATTTTGATTATTTATTCAGCAATCTCTGCACTTTATAAATAAACAATACAGTCCCGAATTTCCTCCACCAATCACATTTCAAGGGATATTTGCATAAAATCTGACTATTGTCTAAACTTTTGCAACAATGTAAAAAAATATCTTTTGTAATATACAAAATTTGATTCCAGTTATAGTTATAAGAACTCCAGACACGTATTTGGGACCATATTGTGTACCATTAGTAGAAATTTGAAAGTATTTCGTTGAATAGTTTTCTATTTATTCACATATTTGCATTTTGTCTAAACTTTTGCATCGCAGTGTATAACTAGATAAGAAACTTTGCATTGGTACCACGGTCTCTAAATTGAGCGTGGCAGCATTGGAAAATCTTGAAAGTAAAAGGGATAAAAGTTATTTTAGTTACGCTAAAAAAAGTCAATAATAATAATAAATACATCTTGATCGATAAATACTTCGTCGATCGAAATTTGTAGTTTCTCTCTGATCTTCATAGGTAAAACTTTCCGCGTATTTACGCATGCATCAGGTCTTCTCTGATATTACCAAAATAGGGGTGATAGGTAAGATAACAATAAAGGGGAAAATAATAAAATCATTTCTAGCCGAATCAAATATCGTAGGACGATGCTAATTTCAAATACACAGTTTAGTTGAATATGTAAAAAGGATATAGCAAATGCAATTTTTTAATTGAAATTTTGGAAAGTTCCCACTTACAACGCATCACCCCTTTCTTAAAACGAGTGGTTCATGAGTGCTACGCACGGTTTTTAACCCATTTATGCTCAGTGTCCTGAAAACGGGACGCTTGTTAGATACTGCATACAAAAACCTGTAATGGGCATATCATTTTACTAAAGCTGCTTTTCACAAATTAAATAGTCCTTCTTCTTGAGAAAAACAGTTAGTGCCACTGTTTGGACATCTGAGTTTATTTATTGACAGCTATTTTCAGACAAATTAGTCAAGCAAAGATCTGGCATGGGTAGCCACAGAAATAAGTTTTTTTTTGCGACCCTTTTTTTCAAAAAATCAAACTATTTTAAAATGATTTGCTTAAAATTGATCACAAATGTCTTCTGTAATGTTACTTTGCACAAGTAAAGTCAAGTAAGTTAGTATTTTGCTCACATATCTGCAAAATATCCCATAAACAGGACGCATAATAACTTAATAAATATGGCAACGGCGATTTATTTTACGCCTAAAATGTATGTAGACCATTCCAAGTAAAAGTTTTAAGCAGATAAAAATTGAAAAAAATTGTAAAAAAAAAAAAAACTTGGGCATAAACGGGTTAAGGACGGACAGTACATTAAGCATTTTCTTATTTAAATTCCATTCATCATTCTACATGAATGATTAAATGGTGTTACAAGTTAATGGATTGCAATTTAATATTTTGTTTCTTCCGAAGCTGTTCATCACGTTTATATGACGCTAGCTCGTTTGCTTATGTGAAACGTATTGTTTGGAAAAATAAAAGAATAATGAATTAAGAGCAAGAATCTGAGAAAATGTCACGCCTAGCATTATGAGGTGATTCATGACCTCTCAGATTTTCTCCCAAAAATTACCAATTGTTTATTATCTTATTAAAAGACCAAATCCTGAATGTTTTGCTCTAAAGTTGAGTAGTTTAGTTTTTATGGACACCTAAAGGTGAAGGTGCGGCATCAAGAATTAAGCAGATTTTCAAGACATGGAAGTTGCTGTGAGCCAAAATTCTTACCAGGAACTGTTTAACTCCAATTTCTTTTGTATATGGAATATAGAAGATTGACTCTTTACAAAATGAATGTTAAATAAGTGGTAAGTTGTTGCCGTAAGGTCCGTGAAGGCCCTCAAAACAAGGCATTTTTGACATTTTTTAGCGTTTTTGAGGTCCAAAAACAGCTTGTACATTTCAGTTGGCACGGCAAAAGTAGTGTCGTTTGAAAGACCAGCGTAAGCACTTTAAAATAATGTATAAAAAACCGAGGAAAGTTCAACGTGCTTTTAGTTGCGTAAGGCCGAAATATGAAAAATGTCATATTTTACCGATATTCAAACGGTCATAACTTCCTCTGCCAACAACATATTGAAATGTTTTTTTTTTTGCCAATGTCATTCTCTATTCTTTGTCTTTAAAGAACAGTTGAGTCCTTTGAGGCGAAATGTGAAATTTTTTTTGCAAAAAATGTATTTTTTTCTGTGCATTTTTTGTAAAAAAAATTCTCACATTTCGCCTCAAAGGACTCAACTGTTCTGTTAAGACAAAGAATAGAGAATGACATTGGCAAAAAAAACATTTCAATATGTTTGTTGGCAGAGGAAGTTATGACCGTTTGAATATCGGTAAAATATGACATTTTTCATATTTTGGCCTTACGCAACTAAAAGCACGTTGAACTTTCCTCGGTTTTTTATACATTATTTTAAAGTGCTTACGCTGGTCTTTCAAACGACATTACTTTTGCCGTGCCAACTGAAATGTACAAGCTGTTTTTGGACCTCAAAAACGCTAAAAAACGTCAAAAATGCCTTGTTTTGAGGGCCTTCACTGATCTTACGGCAACAACTTACCACAAATTTAACATTCATTTTGTAAAGTTTCAACCTTCTACATTCCATATACAATAAGAAAATTGGACTTAAACAGTTCCTGGAGTTTTGGCTCACAGCAACTTCCATGTCTTGAAAATCCGCTTCCTTTTTGATGCCGCACCTTCACCTTAAGGGATCCATAAAAACTAAACAACTCAAATTTAGAGCAAAACATTCTGGATTTAGTCTTTAACTAAGATAATAAACATTTGGTGATTTTTTGGAAAAAATCTGAGAGGTCATGAATCACAGGCGTGACACTCTCTCAGATTCTTGCTCTTAATTAAAATGATACTCTTGCTAGATATGTGTCATTTCGTTAAAAAACAACAACTGCAGAATAAAGATGAGTTGACAGATTGAAGTTTTATCTTTTTTGTTGCTTTCATGTTGAAGAGATTTCGCAGACGACTTGAACTTTTCTTCGTTGTAGACAGCGCATATTTTCTTAGAATCATAATTTCTTCTTTCAAAAAGGGCTTAAATTTCTGATGCATTGAAACATAAAAATAAGGGGATATTTGCGAATAAGCTATTAACTAAAATAAAAAGCGTCATGTGGTTTTAGTTTGGCTAATTATAAAGACAATCTAAACGGTATGAAATGGAAACTTCAGATATAAGGGAGAGTAAGATCAATAAAATGTCGTCAAAATTGCTCAGTAAGCAAAAGACCCATGATTTTGTATATTGTTTGAGTAAAGTTACGGTTCCGTGGTCATAGCTAGTTTTCGTCTAGAAATTCCTCTAAAAAATAAAAAAGAAGTTCTGTTAAAAGCTAACAGATCCTACTTTCCCGTAAACCGAAATCGAAATTTAAGCTTCTGATCGATATTCTCTCTATTATCTTAGACTGCAAGTTGTACCAACCATACCTCTTAAGTATTTGAAACTAATTTCTAAAAACCAAATGTGCCTCTCTCATCTGATGAACTACATTCGTAAAAGGTAAATAAACGAATAAATAAAGTTGCAGTACCTTTCAAACAATACAGCTAATACACTGCGATGCAAAAGTTTAGACAAAATGCAAATATGTAAATAAAAAGAAAAATTTCAACGAAATTCTTTCAAATTTCTACTGCAGATACACAATATGGTCCCAAATACGTGTCTGGAGTTCTTATAACTATAACTGGAATCAAATTTTGGATATTACAAAAGATATTTTTTTTACATTGTTGCAAAAGTTTAGACAATAGTCAGATTTTATGCAAATATCCCTTGAAATGTGATTGATGGAGGAAATGCGGGACTTTATTATTCATTTATAAAGTGCAGAGATTGCTGAAAAAATAATCAAAATCTCAAAAGCTCTTTAGTTCTCATGTAAAGAAGATGAGAAAGTTTGGAAGCCGAAATTTGAAAATGAACATATTTTATTAATTTTTTGTCTTTTAAATCGGCTCTGGTATGGTAGTACATTGTTTTTTACTTTGTGGAGAGCAAATTCAGACATGCGTATCGATCAAAAAGTTCAAGAAAAATTATATTTCTTAAGGATGAAGGAATTGAAAAAACGGCTCAGACTGACGATTCGCCCCTTAATCCTACAAAACTTCAACTTATGTCAAAAGCAGCACGTGGCAGCATAAGTAGATGAATAACTGAATCGGAGTGTATTAAAAAAACAAAGAATTGTGCTTGAGCTTTTTCAGACAGAGTGTCCCAAATAAGCCAGATTTTATTGGTAAGATCAACACAGCATGTGATCATTGGATATTTCCCAAGTCCCGCGAAAAGAATTATAATCCATCTAGGCCATCCCAATTTTAATAATTTTTATCAAAGAAAGTACCATTCATTTTTTAGTCACGATGATACATATGCTGCTTTTCACATTAGAATTTGGCTTATTTTGGACACTCTGTCCGAAAAGGCTCAGGCACAATTCTTTATTTTTTTTATGCATTCCGATTCAGTTGTTCATCTACTTATGCTGCCACGTGCTGTTTTTGACCCAAGTTGAAGTTTTGTAGGATTAGGGGGGCGAATCGTCAGTCTGAGCCGTTTTTTCAATTCCTTCATCCTTAAGAAATAAAATTTTTCTTGGACTTTTTAATCGATACGCATGTCTGAATTTGCTCTCTACAGAGTAAAAAACAATGTACTACCATACTAGAGCCGATTTAAAAGACAAAAAATTAATAAAGTAGGTTCATTTTCAAATTTCGGCTTCCAAACTTTCTCATCTTCTTTAAACGAGAACTAAAAAGCTTTTGAGATTTTGATTATTTATTCAGCAATCTTTGCACTTTATATTCGAATAATACAGTCCCGCATTTCCTCCACCAATCACATTTCAAGGGATTTTTGCATAAAATCTGACTATTGTCTAAACTTTTGCAACAATGTAAAAAATTTTGTTTGTCATTTCCAAAATTTGATTCCAGTTATAGTTATAAGAACTCCAGACACGTATTTACGACCATATTGTGTACCTGCAGTAGAAATTTGAAAACATTTCGTTGAATAGTTTTCTTTTTATTCACATATTTGCATTTTGTCTAAACTTTTGCATCGCAGTGTATATTTATTTTACAGAAAAACATCTGTATAGCTTACAAAAAAGAATTAAAAATAGAAAGCACATCAAAATACATTTTATTATAAAAAAAAAGAAAAGCAAATGTTCGTAAATAAACTTCCTTAATTTTAACAGGAGAGGAACAGTTTTATGAACAGTTAAGAGGTGCAGCAAGTGACGCATATTAATGAGTCCGACATTAGTTTTGAAGACCGCAACTATCAAGAAATTTGTGCTAACGTCAACCTTGCACCAGAAAATTTAGCTGTGAGTGACTTTGTCCACATAGAATTCACGACCAAACAGACAAAAATTCATTATGAATGAAACTGTTAACTGCGTTAAATGTGACAATACGAAATCGTACAAAGATTGTTACTCTTTTCAGACATACGCCAAAGACTTATAGGGAGATTTCGAAGATAGTTGACGTTAGTATTGCAAATGTGAGCCGTGCTATAAAACGGGCTGGATTACAGAAAAGTTGGATCCATATCGCCAAGAGGAGAGGGAAATGTTCCCGAAAATTGAAAACAACACCGAGTTACAAAGTAAAAATACTTGTGCAGCACTTAATAGAGATTTAGAAAGGTATGGAATAAATATGAACTCATTTACTGTTCGGAAGCACTTTATTGCAACCGGTCGGCTAGCCTATCGGCCTATGAAAAAACAACTTCTGACTAAACCATTGAAGAAAACGAGCTATTTGCGGGTATTAAAATGAAAGAATTTATTTGTTAAAATGAGAGGAAAGAAGTATTTTGTGGAATAATTTATTTCATTGTAAAAGGCCGACAAATGGAGACCTCCAGGAAAAAGAATTCGGGACTGCATCATGAATCGATTTGTTTACACCCTCAAAAGAAGATGTTTGGGGGTTGTTTCGGTTAAAATGGTGTTGGCTCTTTGCAGCCTGCTGAGGGTATGATGAGTTCTGAGCAATTTATTACAATTTCGGAAAAAAATGCTTTACTGGCATTGAAGAAACCATGCGCGAATCAAATGGATTTTCCAGCCAGATTTAGATTCTATGCGCCCAAAATGACCAGGAAATTCATGTCTGAGAACCCAATGGCGACAATGGAGGACTTGGGAACTCTCCTGTTATCAATCCAGTCGAGAATCTTTGGGCTATATGCAGGAATCACCTATTGCATAGGGGCTGTTCAACTATGGAGAAGCTAATCTCTGCGCTAATTCATGTTTGGTACAAGGGCACAAATATTACAAATGAATGTGAAAAAATGGTGGATACCATGACAAATCGTGTCCAAATGTTAATGAAGAGTTGTTGAGATCCTATTATCATATAAAATATCTTGACTTTACATAAATTCAGATAAAATCGTATTTCTTCTTTGTTTTCTCAATTTTTTGTTTTAATTAATTTGCACAATGGTGTACAGTCTTCTTATTTAACGCAATCAACCTCCGTCTTTTAATTATAATTAAAGTAACAATTTGCTTTAAAAACTGAGCACAGATGCTTCTTTTCCAATGCAATCCTCCTCCATCTCCCTAAATTCAATTGTTTAAGAAAATTTTCATTTAGTCTGTGTGTGACGTAACTTCTGAATGACTATGTTCCGTATTACATAGCTAACAGAATATACACAAATATGTGTTTATCTTTTTAGACAATATTGTATGTGTGCAAATTAAATCCCCGTTTCTCAAAAACAAAAAGTCATTCTATGATTTAAAAAAAAAGCAAAACAAATGCTGGTTCAACCGAAGCTGAGAAAACTGAATTGAAAAAAAAAAATGCGTATCGTAAAATTCTAAAAAAAGAAGAGCAATTTTCTCTTATTGAAATATCCTTTTGTTTTGATGAATCTTACGAAAACAAAGAGGGAAATTACTTTTCTCGTTTCCGTTTCTTTCCTAAAGTATAATTATTTTCCTGGAGTGAAGCGCGAGTCGGGAAAAGAAAACTATTTTCCTTCAGTTTGAGAATTATCTTCTTGCGAGAAATTAATTTCGAAACATCAATAAGTTTTCGCGACAGTAACATTCATTCGTCTTTTAATTTACGGTTAGATTGTGTATTAAGAGCTACGGTGATATGGAAGAAGTTAATGCACATTATTTTTTACTATGAAAATATTTCTGAATTGCATTTCAAGGTGTCCATTATTTATTTTGAATAATCTTTAAATTAGGTTAAAAAAACCCAAATATAAGCTTTTAGATGCACTCTTAATAAATACATCAACATGTAATATAAGTAATATATTTTACATAATATAGTTTACCCTTTAGTATTAAATATAATTACTTTTATATTTGCAAAGAACGTGCATTTTATCTTTTATTCAGAGTTACATACACACAACTGAAACACTTATAGTACTCGTACATCAACATGTAATATAGTTTAGCTTTTATAGTATAGTATTTATAATAGTATTAAATATATTACTTTTATATTTGTAAAGAAAGTGAATTTTATCTTTTATTCAGAGTTACATAGAAACCCACATGTGAAACTAATAAAAGCGCATTAAAAGCGTTGTAATTTTTGTCAAAGACATGTTTTGTTAAATTAATTTTTTTACATTTATTTTTTGATAAGCACTATTCGCTAGTAAATTGATTTTAAAAATACTGCTGCAGTTAAAACTCACTCCAGCTAAAAAGGACTCTAAGATAAAACAGAAAATAAAATACAATTAAAGAAGAAATTAGAAAAAATATTGTTAAATAAATCACACGAGTCAAATACTTTCACTGGGTTAACAAAATTTCAACTTTAAACCCTTATTACACAGTCCGGTCACATTAATGTGACCACCTATCAAAAGCTAGAATAACCACCTTTCTCAGGACGGACTGCTGCAAGACGTGCGGGAAGAGAGTCAATTAGGTACCTGAAGGTGTTTACTGGGATGTTGAGCCATGCAGACCCCAATGTCTTGCCCAGCTGTGCTAGATACGCGGGTGAGGATTTATGGCGCGAACAACATAATCGAGATGGTCCCACAGATTCACGATTGGACTTAAGTCAGGTGATTTTGCTGACCAGGGGAGAATGGTAAACTCATCCTGGTGCCCTTCGAACCACGCATGTTCACTGGCAGCTGTATGGCACTTCGCATTGTTCTGCTGGTAGATGCCATCATCCTGAGGAAAAACAATATCCATATAGGGGTGGACATGAACCGCAAGGGCAGATGCGTACTTGTATTGATCCATCGTGTCTTCCACAATGATGAGTGAACCCATAGAACCTTAGAAAAGATTCCCCATACCATAATGCTCCTGCCTCCAGCATGAGACCGTTCCGGCACTGGTTGCAGGGTGTTTGCTTCCAGAGGTTTCACGCGTTCTAAGCCAATATCTGTCTGTCCGATGGATCATAAAATGTGATTCGTCAGTAAATGTTACCTGTCGCCACTCAATGGACGTCCAGCTGTGGTACTGGCGTGCAAATTCCAGGGTTCGTCGTCGATGGACAGTAGTCAGCATAGGTGCATGAACCAGGCTTCTGCTTCTGGAGCCCAGACACAGCAACGTCCGCTAAACAGTAGTGTGGGAGACGATGTTGGTAGCCCTTGGTTCATCTGGGGGGTCAGTTGCTCAACGGTAGCCCGTCTATTAACCCAAACGCATCTCTGCAGCCGTCGTTTGCCTCTGTCATCTATGGCTCCTGGTGCACCATTTTCCACGTCGACTGATTTTGAACAGTCTCATTTTGCCATGCACGGTACACTTTTACCACGACGGCAAGCAAACAGCTCAAAAACTCAGCCATTTTGGAAATGCTTCCACCCATGACCCGAAAGCCAATGATCTTGCACTTTTGTATGTCGGATAAATCACTTCGTTTTTGCATTACGACAACGACAGAAAGGTTTTCCAAAGCCCTCACACACCCTTTATATACCCTCAACTGCACTGTGCTACCAAGTGCCTTCTGCGATTGATTATTTAACATCGAAGTCAAAAGTACGTGGTGGTCACATTAATGTGACTGGACTGTGTATTATGCAAATATATATGAGGTTATGAATTTTAGTTCGTTTGTTTTATTTGGCTATTGGCACAAGAGCACTCGTAGCTATACTGCGTCAAACTATCAGAAAAATGCCGAAAAGGTGACAAAAAGGGGAATCGTTAAATTAGTAAACAACATAAAAATTCTAGAATTTTCTCTCTTCTTCATACTTCTTGGTTAGTTGTGTGTTTTTTTTTTTATGTTTAATGGCACAAGAACCCTTATAAGCTATACTGCGCCAAACAGCTGGAAAATTGCAAAATGTGTCAAAAAAGGAAATTGTAAAAGGAGTAAAAGATACAAAGCCTCTAGAATTTTGAATATTTTGCCGAAATGAAAACTTGAAGGAGGTTTTAAATTTTGAAAAAACCGAAATAATAAATCTAGAAATAATTTGGGATACCATTGTAAAGAAAATTTAGTCAAAAATTGCACGACACGTGACCGTGGAACCACCCAATTGCAGCTCTGTTAATAGAGTAATTTGAACGTCATTGCACCATAGTGTTTTCTGCCAAGATCGTTTACTCCAAATTGCATTACAGCATTATGCAATACGCATAGACATAGATGTGCTTTAGTGAATTGTTTAATCTTGAAATTTCGAAATAACTAATCAAAATCATGCGCATCGAAAAAGAAAGAATCCCCATCACTACCTGCAAATTCACCTACTTGCTGTTATTAGAGTGATTTAAACGTGATTGCACCATTATGTTTTCTGCCAAGATCATTTACTCCAAATTGCATTACAGCATTACGCAATGCGCATAGACATAGCTTTGCTTTAGTGAGTTGTTTAACACTTTGACTGCCAAGCCAAAATTGCAAATGTTCACCACGGGGCCAAACTTTTTTTTTTGTGTAATTTGTATTTTTTTCAACATAAAACTACATATAAAAACAATATTTTTCAATCTGACTCATTTTGTAACACATGGGGAGATTTTCATCCTGGCTACCAAAAATGATAGCCAAAACACATCACGAAAGCTAGTGTAAATTCTTCCATGCGTGGCCATAGCTATCTTATTTGATAGCCAGCTAAATTCGTCATTTATCAGTAAACTTTTTATTTATATTTATGTTTCTTATTATTTTATTTATATTATTTTGTTTAGGTTAGAATTATTTGAATTTTTATTACAATGAGCAAGAGAAAGTTAACTTCTGAAGAAATTGAAGCCGCGGCTATGAGATGCTATGATTCATGGGATGATGAAGACTTTGATTTATTTGATTCTGACGCGGATATTTTATATATATTTATCACATACTCTCTCTCTATTTATATATATTCCCTTTTTTGTTGCATGTTCCAAATATTTAATTTTTCATAAAACTTAGCTCATAAAATCGTCACATATACCAATTTGCGCAAACCACGTATACCTAACACATCGTAGGGAGCCCAACAATCAAACTCCAATACGATTTTCATGTAACTGATAACATCTTTGATAGCCATGGCCTGAAGTGTTGAAACACCCTGGCTATCATATCGAATAGCCAGTGTCTCAACGGAAATATCACTGGATATCACATATGATAGCCATGGCAGTCAAAGTGTTAATCTTGAAATTTCTGAGTAACTAGTTTATAACATGCGCATCGAAAAAGAAAGAATCCCCATCACTACCTGCAAATTCCTTCCTTGCGTACGACCTCGGTTTGCTACAACAATCGACTTATTTCGGGGTTTGCCGGCGTTGCATTTCTTTTCTGCTTCTTTTTTGCTGCCGTAATTGCGGTCGTAAGTCCTCTTTTCGGCGGCTTCGTGTTTTGCTGGTTTCCTCTTTTAAATCGAGTGATTCAGACGAGTGTTTGAGTAAATGTTTTTGCATTCTCACGCTAAGTGTGATACTCGGTCAATGTCTGCGGAAAATTTGAGTAATTAATGGAGAATGCAATATTCCCAGTAGTGGATATGTCGCAATTGGAAGGGGCCCCTTGACATAAGGGCCCCGAACAAGAATCCGATTAAGCTTTCGCTCTGCAAAAAATGAATGTTGTTTTTACAGTACAATGCAGCCAATTTTAAAGTAATAAATTGTAAAAATTGCTAATTTTTACAGTAATTAACTGTAAAATAACTAAATTTACAGTTTATTACCGTGCATTTTATAGTTTTAAACTGGAACCTCTGCTGCCAGTATCTAACTTTTGTTTTTACAGTATAATACAGCTAAATTTTACAGCAATAAACTGTAAAATAATATAACTAAAACAGACATTATAACGTTATGAAATGGAGTTGAATTTAAAACCATCACTGCATAAAATAAATTCGGAAACTATTATTTCTCAAACTCATTTGATTTTGTTTCTTCCTTCAACGCAAACGTTTCTTGCTGAACCAAAATACTTTTATCCTTTATCTGTCTCCAAAATATCTCTCAATAAAAGCATAAATCAAAAAGACTACAAAATGTTCCTGCTGCAGACCAAAATATTGGGACGCTTTTACAATTGCTCATAAAAGTTTTCGCTCTGTTATTGCAATTTTCGTGTCACAGATGCCTCAAATAGATATTCTTCATTTTATGACCGAAGACTTAGGGCATCTGCTGCTGCAAAGGAAAAATCGACGAAATCTAGCGGATGATTTATTCGCCTGTTTATAGCGGTCTATTTTGAATGATCTTTTGCATGACCTTGTCAAGGCGTCGTGAAATATCGCCGATTATGGAACGAGAAATGTCGATCGCTTTGAAGGAACTTCACCCCTTCGTAAAAAGGACCGTATTGCCCCGAAACATGTCGAAGTACTTATCTTACGAATGCGCAAATCGGAAAAGTGATAAATTTAAGAGATAGGAAATAATAAGTAGCATTGGTTAGTTTAAAATAGAGAAGAACGTGGGGCAAAGTGAAATAGTTAAGATAACAGACATGTTTCACGATGAACAAATTGAAAATTTGTTCTGTGAAGCAGTGTACTTAAAGAAAGAATAATGTATAATGTGATACAACTATCGTTGACATGTTATTTTTTTATTTTAGGCAGTCATTTGGCAGATTCAAAAAAAGGTGTAATTTTTTCAGCTAAAAAAAACCATGGGGCAAAGTGAATAATACAATTTTTTTTTTTTAAGTAAAACATTTTCTATTTGAGAGGTTACAGTAATTTTCATCAAATGAATGCCTGAATAAACTGAATTAAGAGATGGGAGATAATAAGTGCATTGGTTAGCTTAAAATATACTTTGAGGTACAGAAGCATGATCTGACAAAATAAGGAATTCGTATTTCGCACCATGTAAGGGTAACGCACTATGTAATACACACATGCATGCACACATACATGGACACTTCTAGCACGACTGTCACCTGGAACTGTAATTGATGATGTACTCCCCTCACCTAAGGCCAGAAAATATTTTAATGATACAGTTGCTGGACACTAGCACGGCAAAGAATAAGTCATTGTTTTTAAAGTATAATACTGAAAGCACAGGTTTCGGTTTAAAACGGTAAAAGCGCAGTAAAAAACTGTAAAAATAGGGTCATTCCATGTCAAGTGATCCAACGTTTTTTACCTTACATTTTTGTATTTCTTTCACATTTGGCTCATCAATTGTACCCCTTGAGGTAATCAAAAGTCTCAATTTTTGGATTTTTATCTCCATTATTTTTTCATTTATGAGACTTTGAACTTTGGAAAAACCCTTGTTTTTCCATGGATAAGGGTACATAAAAGGGATCATAACTCGGCACCAAATATAGATAGAACAATTTGGTAAATGGCATTTTAAAGTACGTTAGTTGCCGCTTAATCGGATATACAACATGACTAATTTGATAAAAATTTTCTTTTTCAAAAAATGAAATTTAAATTTCAAATTTAAATTTCTCGAAAAACATATAATGAATTTTTTTGAAAAAATTCTCAAAAATTCTTGTGTATTTTATCTATGATTGTACAAATTTTTAGATTGGGATCTCAATGGGATCATATTTTTTTGAATTTTTGAATAAAACTGTATAGGAAAAAAGTGATATTTTTTTAGATTCTATTTCTTTAAATACTAAGTTCTCTTGCTTGTGATGGTCTAAAAAGTAAAAAACAAACATGAATATAAAGTGAGCTAGCATGAGCTTATAGATTTGTCAGATTAACCCCCCTCTCCCTTCCTCCCCCGCACAACCACTCTTTTTTAATTCAAAACTGTTCAAAATGTTTAATAAAAAAAAACTCTTTGATACAAAATGAATAGTAAACTTTTTTAAAGTTGGTAAATGAGTTTCCTTATAACTAGACGAAGTATCTCCCTCCTCCACCCAAATATACCATTAACGCTGTACTATTATGACGTCTAACCTGGGGATTGAATTGACTATTATTTTTACTCTAGGTAAGTGAGCTAGCATTAACTTGTAGATTGGTTAGCTTCCCCTCCCTTCCTTCTTGACCCAACCATTTTCCCCCCAAACTGTTTAAAATGCTAAAAAAAAAGCTTCTTTGATACAAAATGAACAGTAAACTTGTTTAAAGTTGATAAATGGGCTTCCTTATAACAAGGTAAAGTACAACCCTTCTCCCACCCAAATATACCATTAACGCTATACTAATATGACGTCTCACCTGGGGATTGATTTGAGGATTATTTTCCCCTAGGTATATATTGATTTTCAGACGAAGTGTTTCGTTTTCAATCCGAACTTCACAAAGTGTACTTCCATTCAAAATCTGAATTTAAACTTATGTTTCATTTCATCCCCTCCTCCAGCACCAATCTTCAATTTTGAAGGGAGGGAATAAATGGGTCGCCCCAAGATCATAGCAAACAGCAAAATAGCACTGTTTCCCCTTGTTCTCATAATGTTTTCCCATTATTTTTACACAAAACTGAAAAGATATTAAAGTGTCACGTTATATGTCAGTCCCCATCACTGCCTTTCCTTTCTCTTATTGGACAAAGCTCATGAGCTAATAGGAAAGAGTAACAAACAGAACAAACTGAAACACTACCAGACATCAGTAGAGACTAAGGCTTTGAAATGGGGCTAGACGGGATGATAAAAAAAATAAAAGTTTGGAGTAGAAAGGTAGGGTAAGGGGGGGGGGAGCAATCTGTAAAGAAGTTAAACAACATGTGAGGTTGTGCTCTAAAAAGCAGTGTTTGTTTAATATATATATATAGATATATCTTGCTGCATTACTTTCCTTTACAACAAAATGAAAACGAACACAGACGATTAAAAAAATTAAACAACAGCTGCACACTAGATAATGTGGAAAGATAGTTATGGGGACACAGGCATATGATCTGATATTTTGATTTATTTTCAGTTTTGTGCGAAAAGAATAGAAAAAACGATGAGAACAAGGCGAAACAGTGCTATTTTGCTGTTTGCTATGATATTGGGGCGACCCATTTATTTCCTCCCTTCAAAATTGAAGATTGGTGCTGAAATAGAAGATGAAATGAATCATAAAGTTAAATTTCAGATATTGAATGGAAGTACACTTTGAAGTTCGGATCGAAAAGAAACACTTCGTCTGAAAAACAATATATATACCTAGGGTGAAAATAATCCTCAACTCAATCCTCAGGTTAGACATCATATTAGTATAGTGTGAATGGTATATTTGGGTGGAGAATGGGATACTTCGTCTAGTTATAAGGAAACCCATTTCCCCACTTTAAATAAATTTACTATTCATTTTTGTAGCAAAGAGTTTTTGTTTCTTTTTAAACATTTTGAACAGTTTTGAATTAAAAAAGAGTGGTTGTGCGGGGAAGAAAGGGGTAGGGGGGTGAACCTGACAAATCTATAAGCTCATGCCAGCTCACTTTAAACATATTCATGTTTGTTTACTACTTTTTAGACCATCACGAGCAAGAGAACTTAGTATTTAAATAAATAGAATCTAAAAAATATCATTTTTTTCCTATACAGTTTTATTCAAAAATTCAAAAAAATATGATCCCATTGAGATCCCAATCTAAAAATTTGTACAAACATAGATGAAATACACAAGAATTTTTGAGAATTTTTTCAAAAAATTAATTATATGTTTTTCGAAAAATTTAAATTTGAAATTTAAATTTCATTTTTTGAAAAAGAAATTTTTTATCAAATTAGTCATGTTGCATATCCGATTAAGCGGCAACTAACGTACTTTAAAATGCCATTTACCAAATCGTTCTATCTATATTTGGTGCTGAGTTATGGTCCCTTTTATGTACCCTTATCCATGGAAAAATGAGGGTTTTTCCAAAGTTCAAAGTCTCATAAATGAAAAAATAATAGAGATAAAAATCCAAATGTTGAGACTTTTGATTACCTCAAGGGGTATAATTGATGAGCCAAATGTGAAAGAAATACAAAAATGTAAGGTAAAATTTTTCTCAGATTTTGGATCACTTGACGTGGAATGACCCAATAGCTATTTTAAAGTTTATTTCTGTAAAATTAACAATGTTACAATTTATTGCCAGAAATTCAGCTGTATTATACTGTAAAAACAACAGTTTAATGCTGGCAGCCGAGGTTCCAGTTTAAAACTGTAAAATGCACAGCAATACTAGCAATTTTAGTTTACTACTGTGAAAACAACAGTGTAATACTGGCAGCAGATGTTTTAGTTTAAAACTATGAAATGTACATTAATAAACTGTGAAACTAGTAATTTTACAGTTTACTACTGTAAAATTTGCAGTTTTTCAGTTTACATCTGTAAAATTACTGTAAAATTAGCTGTATTATACTGTGAAACAAAAACATTCATTTTTTACGGTGTATGTGAATCAAGTTTATTCTAAACAGTTTTGATGCAATAAAGTGACTGATTTAATCAAGCGGCTAATTCAGTTAACCAGTGATTCAATTAACCGTCGTCAACTCGAAGTCCGTAACATTTTCAGAAAAAAATTATTTTTCTTTTATGGTGAAACGCAATCATTGAAGCTTCTTAATTGATAGTCACGCATGCATTTTAGGTAAAAATTGCACTAGACATGAGTAACCACTCTTCCCTCCCCTCGCAATAATTTGTTTTAATTTCATTGCAATGTGACAGTTTAGCTACACTGTAAAAAAATGAATGTTGTTTTTACAGTATAATCCAGCTAATTTTATAGTAGTAAACTAAAAATTGCTAATTTTACAGTAATAAACTGTAAAATTGTTACTTTTACAGTACTAAACTGTAAATTGCAAATTTTACATTGATAAACTATAAAATTACTAATTTAGCAGCTTATTACAGTGAATTTTACAGTTTTAAACTGGAACCTCTGCTGTCAATATTATACTGATGTTTTTACAGTACAATACAGCTAAATTTTAAGGCAATAAACTGCGAAATTTTCAACTTTACAGTAAGAAACTGTAAAATTGCTATTTTCAGAGTTTATTACTGTGCATTTTGCAGTTTAAAATTGGAACCTCAGCTGCCAGTATTGTACTGTAAAAAAAAAACAGCTCATTTTTTGCAGTGTACAACTTAATTTTTATTGGAAGTGAAATTTCAGGCTTAGACTATTTAAATTCTTGTATACTCTTGTCCACGTTGGACGTCACCACTCAAATGAGTGTTCGCTGGAAGAACCATCCCGTCACCCCCTCCATAGCGATGCTACTGAACACATATATTTGCTTATGTAAGAGTGGATCTGGTGGATGGATTCACACAGCCCAAACGCATCAAATGAAAAAAAAAATATCAAGAAAATATATATGTATTTGCCTTACTATTTTATTCAATTTCATTTTTTGTAAAAACATCCTTAGATCAAAGAACCACATGCTAAAAAGGGATCTAAATCCAAAACTAAAACTTGAAATCAAACTACAAAATCTATAGCAGTCATGACAATACACGAGGATCATACTAAATGAAAAATTACGACTTTTAAAAATGGTAATTTTGTTAAGAAAAACAGCAGATAGAAAATTCAAGTTTAAGACCATCATCAAAAGGAGCATCAAATTTTCCTAGAGGGAGATTGAACATGATCTATGTTTGGAACAGGGGCGGATACAAGGGAGGGGTGATGGGAGCGATCGCCCCTCCCTTGGGCGACTCGTTCCCGGAATGTTTTCGATATTGAAGTTCTAAAATGCAATTTTGTACGAGTTTTAATGTAGTTGGGGAAGAAGGTTTTGGACTCTCCCCGGAAATGTTTCGAACGTGAAGTCTGAGTTCTTTGAGATCGATATTTTCAAACCAGTATGCTTAGTAAAAAGTAAGTAAGAGAACTAAATCGCCCTTCCCTTGAAAAATTTCTGAATCCGCCCTTGATTTAGAAGTGACTTGTCGAAAGTTTGAGACGTGTAAATATAGTAGTTTGAATACGTAAAATATGACAGTAGTTAAAATTCCAGCTGATCTTAACTAATTAAGAACACTAAATTCGTAGCATTTTAAGAGGGTTTAAATACATAGGAAGTAATTGTCCAACTATATTTAATTAATTGGCAAAACTAACAAATAAACCGGTAATTAAGCAGAAAAACCTGTTGACAGCCGTTCAAATTTATAGTAGGCTATAATATTTTATTCACACAACAAAAACTTTTGTCGTTTGTGAATGAAACTGAATACTATTACTATACTACACAGCAAGGTTTCTTGACAAAAACATCGTGACGTTAGCCTATGAAAAACGAGCTAGATAAAACGTCACAGCCTACTTGGCGAATTAGAGGAGATCGCTAACTGCTTGTGAGCGCTTATTGGCTCGGCCCGTAGTGACGTTCATTGTCACGTTAAGTTGATGTCTAGTATAACGTTTTCTGCATGGATATAATCTCACTTATTTAGGTAAAAGTAAAAAATATGATAATACCTTTTGACATTCTCGTCCATTTTTTCTTAAGGCGCTGAAACTTGTAGTTTTTTTTAAATACACTGCTCGACATTGAAAATGCAACACCAAGAAGGAGTGGTCAGAAATTGATGAAATTTGGTAAGAAGACAGAGACAGCATGGAAAAATAAGTGATATTTATTTCAAAATAAATAAGCAAAATTTAGAGCGACGACGGCGTCGACTCAGTAAGAAGTAGGACCACCGCGGACAGCGACGCACGAAGAAACACGTCTAGGCATTGAGTCAATAAGCCTGCGGATGGTGTCCTGATGGATGGCACTCCATTCCCTTTCAACCATTTGCCACAGTTCGTCCTCTGAACGAGGCAGTGCCAGGTTCTGCAAACGGCGTCCAATCATGTCCCACACATGTTCGATTGGTGACAAGTCAGGAGAGTATGGTGGCCAGGAAAGCATCTGTAAACCTCGTAGAGTATGTTGGCTGATTCGAGCACTGTGAGGCCGGGCGTTATCCTGTTGAAAAATTGCATTTGGCAGACCCTGAAGGTAGGGGATTGCCACCGGCCGCAGTACATTATCTACATATCGTTGGGCCGTCATACTGCCCCGAATACGAACTAGAGGTGATACGGAATTGTATGCAATAGCGCCCCAAACCATTATGCCACGTTGTCGCGCTGTGGGGCGTTCCACAGTTACTGCCGGATTCGATCTTTCTCCACGTCGACGCCACACACGTATGCGATGACTATCGCTGGACAAACAGAAGCGGGATTCATCTGAGAACACTACGGTTTTCCATTCTGCCATCCACGTCGCTCTGGTCCGGCACCATTCCAAACGTTGGAGTCTGTGCTGTGAGGTCAATGGCAGTCTTCTTAGCGGGCGCCGTGATTGCAGGCCACGTGCAACCAGTCGACGGGAAATGGTTCTGGTCGACACAGGAACATCCAGGGTACCTTGCACGTGCTGCAGAATCGACGTACAAGTGACTTGCGGGTCCGCCACAGCTTGTCGGTGAATCCGTCGATCCAACGGTCTGACGTCACTCTGGCTGCACCTGCACCCCTCAATGTGGCTACATTTCCTCTTTCCAACCATCTCCGACACAGCCGATGCACAGTGCTTGCATCCATGTGGGTATCAGCTGCAATTTGACGTATGGACCAACCTCCCCTTCTCAGTCCGATCACCATACCCCTTGTAAAGTCGTCTATATGCTGGAAGTGTCTTCATTGAGGACGGCGTGGCATTTCCTCCTATCACACGTATCCTTCGAGACAAAAACCAAATTTCTCCGATAATTAGTCTGGCAGAAAACCAACATGAACATAGCCCACTTTTCAACTTCATTCTCTTATATCTTACTTCACGTGAGTCGGAGAGCTGCGCATTTCATATCATTTGCATAACTCAGTGACGTGCGTCTACGGTAAAATTTGCATGAATTTCTGACCACTCCTTCTTGGTGTTGCATTTTCAATGTCGAGCAGTGTAAACGTAAATGATTTTTCACTACCAAATTGTTTTTTCAGAATTATTATTGAACAAAGGTAAACATCTTTTTTATCTAGAGAAAAATATTTGTTAAAAAAGACATATTTCTCGGAAATTAGAAAATATATTATGTGGAAACAAAATAACTTATAAATCAATGGCAAGAGTGGTGAGGTCAAATTTACACAAATGGATTGCTATAAATACAGCAATAAATAATTTCTACAATAGATATCTGTTCGACCATTTCCGCCCAAAGCAGCAGCCGATGAATAATACATGAAAACGTGTGCAAACTTAACAAGGATGCAATATACACCAAGGTGTAAGAGTAAGAGTCATTTTGATAAATTTTCTAGACATTTATTTTCTCAAATTTAAGAGATGCAGTAAGTTATAAAAAGTGTTGGTTTAGATTCATGGAGTAAACCTTTGATCGATTATGATAGTATTAACCCATTAATGCCTGACATTTTTTTCCAAAGATATTTTGTATGCTGGTTACAAATAGTGTTCAATGGACAGGAAAAATAATAAAAAAAATATGATGTAAAAAATAGTTTTCTTTATTAAGAAAAAAAAAATCGTCCTTTAAAAGTTACGATAGACCCCAGAGGGTACATACTTTTTTTTACTTAAAATTTTTTCTGCGTACGATATAATATTTAAAAAGACATTTTATAAGAAGCAATAAAATCAGCAATTAACATAAACTGGGAAGCTGGGAACAACTTCGAAAATATAGCCTTTTTTCTTGAGATTGTGAGCGATGTAATTTTTGATAAAGATCATATTAAAACTGCTACAGAACACACTTTACAATGGTTATGTGCTGCAATCTATAATAACAAATTGAAACAATACCAAGGTACTAATTGAAAACTATATTTTGGTTGAAATGTTCATTTTTGGGAAATTCAGACCCTTTTTTGGACCGTCCCTAAAAAGGGACGCTAGGCATTAATGGCTTAAGAGATGCAGTAAGTTATAAAAAGTATTGGTTTAGATTCATGGAGTAAACCTTTGATCAAGTACAGTGAACTCTCACTTATGCGCCTGCCCAAGGGACCATCAGAAAAAGGCGCATAAATGAGAGAGACGTATAAGTGAACAAGCCTATTTAAAGGACTAAAACGCAACATAGTTTTTAATGAGAGAATGAATAAAAATGTTTCTGTTGAAAAGGGACATATTACTACGGTTTGGCAATTACTGTAACGTAACAACAATGATAAAGAGAAAACAAAAATTGTAGCATGAAATATTACAAACTGTTCCCTTGAAAACGATCCATAATAGATATTTGTCGCTCCCCGAACTATAGTTCATGTGGAAAAAATTCTTTCTGTGAGCAATAAAGCGAAAGAATTAAAGAGGAAAGTGAAGAAAAATGCTTATTTTTTACAGAAAATAAATAAAATTTGTTACAGTTTACTTAAAATTCGGCGCATAAGTGAAATATATATCTTTAGAGCGACACATAAACGAATGATACTATCATCATTTTGCTATGGAATGTGCTGGGACCATTAAAAATCGTCGTATAAGTGAAAAAGGCGCATAAATGAGGCGGCGTATAAGTGAGAGTTCACTGTATAATAATATTAAGGGGAAAAAAGGTTTACTTCAATTGAGCCATTCAACGGAACATTTTTTCTCGCTTGTAAAAGGTCATACATTTTATTAAAAATTAAAACTTTAAAGGGTCATAAAGGAAATTTTGTTGTTAAAAATTCAAAAACCTACGTTTGTTTTCCAAAACAACAACAACAAAAAATATTATCTTTTAAAATCATTTGTTTTATAATAAATTATTTGTGCAATCACGAACAAAACAAAATGACCGCTTTTTGTGGAATGGCTTAGTTTATTTACGGAAGCATTGAATACAGTTGAATTTTTAATTAAATAAAATGAGAACAATGTCAGAGAATTCATGACTTACTTCTTTAGAGAAAATAAGCAATACTTTATTTTGCGTAATCTTTTACGTAAAAAATGCATCGCAATTCATTTTAAATTATTATTTACATTTTATCGACGTCTGACAATAAAGCATTGTCTTCATAACGCAATTGAGAAAACCTAATACAATTTTTAAATGAAAAAATTTCGAAATCTTATTATTTCGCAGAAAATGTGTAAAATGTTGAGTAACAACGACTCAGAAGTATAAACGTCATTTCTTAACATAAAATATATAATTAGTTCTTGGTATTCTTTCATTCAAGTTAGGTTATGGCTGAATGTCAATATACAGTATGCCTTTTTTTTTCCTTCCGGGCAACTTTCATGCACAATTTCTCAATTTTCAGCGGCCCAACTCATGCTTTAATAATGTCATTGCATCTATACAGTTAAAAAATAAAAAATAAAAACCAACTTCTGTGAAAATGCATGACAATCTACTGGAAATTATTCATTGCGAACCCCAAGTAAATTTAGACAATTAAAAAAATAAAATTTACAAAGACTTATAAAAGAAGATTGCGGGGAATTAAATAAGAAATCTCACAGCAAGTTAAACCCCGGAAAATTACTGAGAATCTTAATGCTACATAAAAAAAAATACCCGTGACTGAAATTTGACAAAACTTAGAAACAAAAAAACTATGTATTAGGGCAAAAATAAAAGGCATATGACCCTAGCAGCATAATCTTATCGGCCGATGATCGGCCATTCATCGAAACGCGATGAAATTCTCATCGGCCGATGATCGGATTCGATGAGTTCTCATCGGGAAATGCTCCAATATGTCTCATCGGCCAAACAGAATCCGAGCAGCAAAATTCGATGAGTTTTGCTCGAAATACGATGAGATTTGGAGCAATTTCCGAGCAGTGCAGCCCCGTGCCGATGAATATAGGATTAATTTTGGATGCTCGGCTTATTTTCATCAGGAAAGTTGATCAGAAGGCTATCGCTTTCCGATGAAAAGTAGCTCATCGAGTACCGTGCTCGGATACTGATCGGAACGATGTCATCGTGCATTACGGGATCAGTTTAGGAGGAGTTCGATGATTGGCCGAGCAAAATCCGATGAGTTGATGCGACTTGGGGACTCACCTCAATTTTTTGTTAGTTTTTTTATGTAATTCAATTTACATATATACACCACCCGTTCGACTTTACCATCCGAAGACTGAGGTTTCGTTTTTATTGGGCCTCACCAGTCTGGAATAGGTAGTAACCGAGCTGCAGGGGTGCCCATCCCCACCAAGCTCAATGGCGCAAATTCCCCCCCCCCCCAAAAAAAAAAAGTTCACAACCTTCTTGTGCTTTTTATTTTTAATTTTACCCCTCTTTTTTTATTATTTTTTTAAAATCTTATTAATTTATTTTTTTTAATCATATTTATTTTTTTTTAATCTTATTTATTTATTTTTTTAATCTTATTTATTTATTTTTTTAAATATTATTTATTTATTTTTTTAATTATAGCGAAATTTTTTATATATTATTTTTTCTTAAATTTCGAATTAAGCGCAGAGTAGAATCGCTTTTTTTCCCTTCCAGACATCCCAAGCACATACACACGCACACACAAAAAAAATAATATTAATAAAAAAAATAAATAATATTAATAAAAAAAATAAATAATTTTAATTAAAAAAATAAATTAAAAAATAATTTAAATAAACAATTAGTTAAAAAAATCCCCCCCCCCCAAATTTTGATGGCGCAACTTGCGCCATAGTCCCCCCTGTGGGCACCCCTGCCGAGCTGGAAGCAGAAAACATCTAACCGAATCTAAGAGAGCCAAGCAAACTCAAAATTAATGTAAAATCAGCACACCAGTGAGAGACTGTACAGTTACACTGCAGAAAATGAATGCTGTTTTTACAGAATAATTCTGTTAATTTAATAGTAATAAACTAAAAATGGCTACATTTTACAGTAATAAACTGTAAAATTGCAATTTTAGTGATAAGCTGTGAAATTATCAATTTTACAGTTTATTACCGTGCATTTTAGTTTTGAACTGGAACCCCTGCTTCCAGTACTATACTGTTGTTTTTACAGTATAATGCAGCTAAATTTTAAGGCAATAAACTAAAAGTTAGACTTTACAGTAAAAAACTGTAAAATTGCTAGTTTTATAATTTATTACTGTGCTTTTTACAGTTTTAAACTGGAACCTCGGTTGCCAGTGTTATACTGTAAAAACAACCGTTCATTTTTTGCAGTGTAACAATGGTACGGTTTAACTCGTTAATTAGTAATGACTCGTCAAATTCCAATGATATAATAATTCAAACAATTTAGCTGCATTCAAAAATATTATTCGTACCTCAATAAAAATTCGATTTATTATATCATTTCAATTATTTTGCAATAGCAAACGTATAGAAAAAATGCTGAGTGATTTAACCCTCATGGGTCCCTTGGGGTCATATATGACAACATATCTTATTAATCAGCCACTTATTTTTAGTGGTATTTTGTGACTTTTCTCCTATTAGTTTTTTATGCAAAATAATGCAATTATTTTGTTTTATGTTTCACGAATTTGCATTTTGTGCACACAAGATCCTTAGGGTCACTGCTCAAGACTGCTAAAAAAAAAGGGAAAAAAAAGAGGACGTTGCAACTTTTGTCCAAGATAACTGTATAGAAAATGTAGCGAAAAATGTCATAAATGTTTGAAATTTCCTTGCAAAAATCATTTGTTTCAGGTCTGTAAAGTTGTGAATAAATCTAGTTATTGTAAGCTTTTTGCTAAAATTATTTTTTTAGTGAATAAACTAAATTTAAATCTGATTGCACCATTTTGTTTTTATTTTTTTATATCATTAAAAAGTGTGTGAACTTAAAATATGCATGTAACATTCAATAATCATAATGAATAAATTAAAGGAATTATTGGGGTCATTTATGTCCCCAAGAAACCGAAGTACTTGAATATAACCGAACTGAGAGCCCCTATAACTGGAGAGACCGACGCATCCGCCATTTTGGATAAAGCGTACTTTCGAACAACAGGGAAAGCTACCTTAATTGGCGGTCATTCGCCCAACAAGAAAAATTTGCTTCTTTCTCGCATCGCTCGAATTTGTTTCTTTCTCGCATTTGCGTACGTCACGTTCTAACACTAAATTGCTGGTAGCGTTTACTAGAATAATTCTTTAAAAAAAAAATATTTTATTAGCATTAGTAAAAGTTCCTGTTTTAAACTATAATATGCGTATCGCACATTGAAAACAGTTGAAATGGCGAATGAGTAAATTTAAACTCTAACAAAGATAAATTATAAATCATTTCCTTTTTGTTTCTAACAAATTAAAGCATTTTCAAATAGAGTATTGCGAATATTTTAAACGATTTCTTGGATCATTTGTAGAAAAAAAACAGTTGATGGCTTTTCTTG